>JAPYYX010000232.1:0-79671 GCA_030522605.1 Cremastinae sp. B BG-2022a
GCCGACGGACAATATATTTTTGTATAACGGTGCAAATTTTCTAACCTCAAAGTTGGAAAATAATTTTTACATGAGAAACGCTCGAACCTCCTTAATTATACAAAATTGGAGTATAATTTTTATTCAATAATTTTTTTTTCGCAGCATATGCGTGACTGTTGTGGTCCTCAACGTTCACTTCCGGTCGCCTCAGACTCACGTGATGGCGCCTTGGGTACGACGTGTATTTATTCACGTTCTGCCACGATTGTTGGTAATGCGCAGGTAATTGAACGACATCTTCATCAATTCCACATCTCGAAAAAGCCAAATCTGAATGTTCGTGTGTGTTTTTTTTAATTTCATTGGTGTAAAAAGTCATCATCATGTTAATCGTGACAGGCCGCAGTACCAAATCGACAAGAGAACATTGGATCCTCATCACAGCCAACGGGTGATGGTGAGAACGTGCAACGGCCTTGAACTCCGGGAGCCATCGTTGTTCGTCGAAGCATCGGCGTCCGAGCTCGTCGAGTCCTCGGTTCTGTTTCCAAGCGCCGATTCGCGCGACGAGCTCAATCCCCGGTACGAAAATTTCATCCCGCAATAATGAATGGGATTAGTTTTAGAAAGTACCGCTGTGTGATCGAGGGTTTGAATTTCAGCGAATTGGAAGCGGTCAATTTAGGTAGCACTTGTCGAATCCACGGATCTCCAGCCGCGGCACCACCGCCACAGCAGCTTCCTACCGAGGAGAGCGTTGACGCTCTGTGCAACGCTCTCAACCGCTGGCATCACTGCCCAGAACTCTACAAAGCCATCGAGGCTATACGGTTCATTGCAGATCACACGAAGAGAGAAGAAGACTCGACCAGAGTACGTAATTTACAACGAATTCGATAAATAATTAATTGGATACATCAAAACTTCAACAATAATAATATTTTTTATACCTGTCTAAAAAAAATCTTTCAAAATACTCTGATTTGTTAATGAAATTAGGAGCAATCACAACCACGTGACCATCCAGATTTCGTAGGTCCCGGATTTCTCTCTCAAAATCGAATAATTAAAGTTGAAAAAATTACAGTATATTCCTTTCGATCCCAAGAATTTGCCTATGGTCCAAATTTTCATGAGAATTTACTCATTGATGAATAAAAAAATAAATAACAGTCGGAACACAGCTTTCTCGCGGGAGACGCACCCGTTGTTTGTTTATTTTTTTATTAATTAACACGTGAATTTCCATAAAAATTTGGACCAGAGGCAAATTATTGGGATCGAAAGGAATGTACTGTAATTTTTTCAAGTTTAATTATTCGATTTTGAGAGAGAAATCCCGGACCTACTAAATCTGGGTGGTCACGTGGTTGCTCTTAAATAATGAATTCAGAATTTTTTATAATTACAAATTCGACCAAAATAATCTCCAACGACTTGATAAAAATTAGCTCGATATATAAAAACTTAAAAAAAAACATTTCTAAGAAAATCTCGAAATAAACAAAACTTGAGATTTAATTTTTCGTTCCACTTTCAATAGTATCTTCAGGTATTTCGTGGCAAAAGTGACAATGATCACAATTTCTTAAAGCTCAAAATCATGAATTCTTATTTAAAATATTTGTATAATTTTTCAGATATTTTATATTGATAAATAACTGAATAATGTTAATGTAGGTTAAAGAGGATTGGAAGTACGTGGCGATGGTGCTGGACAGGTTATTCCTGTGGATTTTCACGCTCGCTGTCGTTGTCGGTACAGCTGGTATAATATTGCAAGCGCCGACGCTCTACGACGATCGCATACCGATTGACGTAAGACTCTCCGAGATCGCCTCAACCACTGCCAAGCCGCACATCGTTACGAGCCTATGAGTAATGCACTCGTCATTCCATTGAAGAAACAACAAAATCGCGAGAATAAGAAATGAGAAACGAAATACGTCGTGCGACTACGAAAAAAAAAAAAATAAAAATAAAACTAATTAAATATGTTTAAATAAAAATAAACCCCGTACACAAACGCAAAGCTCCCCCGAGAAAACGAAGGTCCATCCAAAAATCTCCATGTAAGACTGAGGCAGTCTTGTTACCGAAAAAAAAACTCGCTAAATAAATAATTGAGAAATAAAAGAAAGAGGGAAAAGTGAAGAAAAAGTCGACGTGCGCGCGGGCGCGAGCGCAAATTATTAGCTTACGTATTTAATGATCATGAGTATGAGTGGAAAGAAAAAATTATTAAAGCGAATAACGATAAAACTAATGATAAAGGCATTATCTTGGAATTACGATAAAGAATGTAATCGTAGAGTCGATTAAAAAGAGAGGAGAGAGAAAATTTTTATTCGATCACCGAGTATGCAGTAAATTGACGAAACGGCCATCGTTCATTTTTCTTTCGATCGCACACGGGGCCTCGATCAACAAGAATTATACATAAACATCGCACTGATTCGCGTTTCAGATATTTTTATTGCCTTGATCATCTTCTCACGTATTTTCGACGCTTCGGTGGATTGCAACTTCGATACTATTGGAGTCAATTGGATTTTTGAAATCTGCGATCACGAGATATCCAAAATTCGAACCTTTTTCCGTAAGGTACAAAAAAAATTGGCGAACATTTGTTATTTTGTACAATTTTACTCGCAGACAAAGCGACGAAACGGCTCTAAAATTCGCAGCCCCCGAAACTCGAGCACCGATCTTATAAACATTTTTCCATAGTATCCAAAAACGATTAAATCCATTGCATAAATTCATGACAAATATATTATTATATACATGTAATACACAATTGCTCGAGGATTCTTGAAAAACCTCGAATCATATTCTAATCGGGATCGTTTATATTAATATATACGTACGTAATATACGAATATTATATTTAAAAAAAAAGGAAGAAGTAAAGAAGAAATAACATTTCGTTCGGTGCGCTCGTCTTTCGCGATCGTATGCGCGATGTGAATGCGTGTGAGTCTGTTTGCGTGGATGCGAGTGCGTGCGAAGTTTTACGACGAAAGCTCACGTCCGGAGTAGCCGAAACGTGTTTGCCATTTGAGTTGTCAGAAGCTAAGATGGTATATCGTACGTAGACCAGAAAAAAAGTTCGAGAGCCGTCGCGCGTGTACACGGGAAAGAAAATAACACGAAAATATGAAAAAAATGCATAAATAAATGAATAAATAAACGAAAAAATAAAAGAATCGTACCCAAGAAACATATACTAGATTAATACAGAGAGCTCATAAATATTCGATGTCCCGTGTCAATTGCCAACGTGTGGATTTCTGCGAGATGGAAATACTTAAAATAAATATTCGACTTTTTTATTCAAAGGTAATTTGCTCTGCCTGAAGGTAAACAATGATATTTTCATTTCGATTGACGTGACGAATGGAAAAATTATTGCCAGATACATTTTCAGCAAATTTTATCATCAGATATTGGTTTGAAAAATATTTTCAAAAATACCAAATTTTTATTGTAGAAGGATACGAATGTGTATCTCCAAAATAAATGCTCAACGTAGTCTTTAATTTATTGATAAATATAGAAGCTAAAAAAATTTTCCTGAAGGCAAACTGTCAACAATATTATAATCGTCAAATATTCGTTTGAATAATATTTGTAGGATTGCCAGAACTTTAATGAAGAAAAAAACGGGGGTGACAAAAAATGCAAATTAATGTAAAATTGGTTGAACCCTCGTGGACAAATGACACGGGACAGGACTTTGCCTGTTGCAGACTCAGGAAGAAAATAATTCGTTTCTCAATGCTACATCGAGCCTGTAATAAAGGGGCCATATTTTCACTAAAAAAGGAAGAAAAAATTAATAAATTAAACTAAACTAAAATGAAAGAGAGAAAGAGAGCAAAAAAAAATATAATAAAAAGATACAAACGAGGAGGTGGGAGTCGTTTGTCACAACAATGAAATTCTAAATAATCTGCATCGATAAAATGGCGCAGAATGAGGGTCAGGGGAGAGAGTTATGGGGTTGATACGGACAGGGATGGGTTCGACGTGATAAGAAGATTGGAAAATAACGAGGGTCGGGCCTGAGGTTGAATTAGCCTGCCCGAATTTTTATTGCTCATAAAAAATATGTTTGTAATAATGAACAAGATTCATAAATTAAATTCGTTCCATTATCACTACTAATAACATGGTTATATATTTAAAAAAAATATATTATATATATAATATATTATATATGAACACACATATATATTGAAAATCGAAAAATAAACACAGGAATGTACGTGAGACAATTAAATGAATTCAGATTTGTATAATTGCGTTGATATAAGTTTTTAGTCTTCCCGCTGATAGATCATTCCATTTTGCGTCGATTCGCGATTGTTTTTTTCTCTTTTCACGATCTAAATACGTTTCGATTGAATTTCCAAGTATTGCGACGAGGAGCGCGAGAGGACGAGAAAAGATGAAAATAGATGCTAAGCGCTACAGTGAAGTACATAGTGAATAATTGCGAGAGTAATTGCCGCTAATGTTAACAATTATTTCGTACGAATTGTAAAAGTTTTGTCATTGCCACAAATTTCTGTAAAAACGAAGCTGAAGTAAGAATTGTCCGTCTGAACATTTCTCATTGTCATAGATTTCGAAACTAATCATTTTCGATTCATTGAGGCTTAAAAAAATAATTAAATTTATATAACTGAGATTTTATTGTTTTACCTTGACTCGTTGATTCGTAGAGATGGGATATTCAGGGCCAACTCGGTCCGATGCGTTTCTTTTTTGCATTAATTTGTAACATTTTCTAGTTTTTGTATTTCTTATCTACGCAATATCAACATTTTTACAAAGATATTTCAGCATACATAAACATAGAATGCAAATTAAAAAATTTGATCGAATTGGCTCCGAACGTCTCATGCATTTATTTCTCATGCATACATGTATTTTATAATAGAATAAAAATAACAAAAAAAACAGTGGAGAAATTTTCTTAGATGTGCGAATTCATAGTGATAAATGATTTGCCGTAATTATCATCGTAATTAAAAAATTCACAACACAGAATGTTCGAAACCATTACCACTTCGAAATAAAAATCATCAATATCCTTTTTGTTTTCATAGAAAAAAAAGTGTTCAAAATATGACTCATTTCACGGGCGTTCGTATCGTTTGAAAAGAAGCGGAGAGAGTGTACGTTTTTATTTCATTTTAAAGTGTCAATAACAAAAGAATTTTGGTGAGCGCAAGGTTGTAGTTTTTAAGAAAGCAATTAAATGTTTCAGAAGTAAGCACCAGTGATAGCCACCCAAATTAACGGATAACGATAATTAAAAAAATATTACGCGAAAAGTATATAAAAATAAATGAATAAGTCTCTGCCCACAAAAATTTAAAAAATATATACAAAAAATACGCGAATCTTAAATCGCGTAAGAAATTCATCACGAGAATAATTTGAGAGTACGTTGAGTCCTCTAATTTTTGTTCGAAAAAAAAAACTATCAAAAACGCATCATGATATGATTTTCACAAATTTTTGTCCCGTATTTTATCGTAATCTGTATAAATTCATTAATCGTCGACGGTAAATTATATTGCCTGCACTCGCAAAAATTCGTAAAAAGAGTGAAAAGTTTTATTGAAGACGAAAAGAAAATTGTGAAATTCAGAAACAAGAAAAAAAAAGTTTCGAGGGCAGATTAGGATACATATTGTTATCAAACGGTACGAAATATACCAAGTAAGTGTCTGTGGAATAGGGTAATCGACTTTAAAGTAACCGCCGAGAAAAAAAAAAACAGTAAGAAGAAAATGTTCATCGTGTATTTCATCTCACTGCGTCTCTTTCACGACATATCCAAGCGAAGAAAAAAAACGCTTCTCATGTTTTCTTTTTTGTACGGTATGACAAACGAGTAGCGAAGAAGAACGGATGCAAAATTATTCTTATTCTCTACAGCCACGAATTTCACTTCGAGCCAAGAACGAATACAAATTTATAGTTGAATTACACACGATCATAGGCGCACGCTGTAAAGTATTTTTGGCAGTGCATACTAATTACCATAATATCGAGAAAAACGAATTAAAAATGTTTCCATTCCATTTCAAATAATAATTTCGTTTGGAAATTTTATTTGTAGGCATCGATTTGATCAAAAATGAAAGAATTATTTTTGCAGATATTTTTTATTCCGATTTTTTAAAATTCGATTTTATTTAAATAATTTTAATTAAATTCGTTCGTCTCGATGTAAATTCTAGTACATCAGGTTCCTTAGCATTGAGATGCTTCTAGAGTGCTATATATTATTCATAGAAGGACTCGAGTTGAGCCGGAGCATTTTCGAGTCGGTATAACAAGAATGAGCGAGAACAACCAAATTTTAACAATTATTATTTATTTATTAAAGCAAACAATATCCAATCCAATGCTTAAGTTATTCCCATTTTTAAATTAATTTCAATCAATATCATAATAATCCAAAGCGAAAAATTTTTTTTTTTAATTTCACGAGATTCAAAAAAGAACATAGTCACGTACCCAAATGCTTTTTCGAACCGAAGACGGATGTTTGAAAAAAAGGAGAGAAAAAAATTAACTAAAAAAATTACATGTACCCACATCAAATAGTTTCGTTGCTCAAAAATTGTGCGTTAATCGATCGTATGTACGGTATGTTCTCTATTTACTGCCATATATAGGTAAACGTAAATGAATAATAATAATAAATAAATAAATAAGTACAATCGTTCGGGATGACGATTGCGGATATAAACGAATTCACAAAATAGCTTTTGACTCGTATTAGTGAACACTATTAGAAATAATACGGTAGGCGAGGACAACTTAGACCCATTTTTTCATTTAATCCTGATGACCAATCACCGATCTAGTCTCTAAAAATATTTTCATTAACTCATATTTAATTTAAAGTACGAACTTACTAAGAGAAAAAAATTATAAAATAATTTAATCACGAGTGTACACTTTTTTACAGAAAAAATGGTCTCTGAGTATTTCAAACCATAATCTGTCAACAATTAAATTATAATGAAGTCACTTTAATTTCGATTGAAAAATCTGAAACCGAATTTATTTTTCATGAAATAATGAGAACTGGTAATAAAGAGACTAGAATATAAGATTATTTGATTCTTTGATCGATCAAGTCGTTTAAAAAGGGTTTTAAGCGATACTCGCCTAAGACAAAAGGGTTCCACGAGACACAAACCATATAGAGATGAAAAAATAGGGTTATATATATATAATATATATTATATAATATATATTGCCAATTTTATTTTCCACGTGCTCAAATGTATTATGAGAGAGATAAAAAAAGAGAGAAGAATAAGATTAAAATTGAAGATGACGTATGCGCAGTGTCTCAAACGTTTGCCGGATATCTTATTGCTTTTCGGTGCAACGAGATACGGACTAACAAAAAAAAACGGGGGACGAGAAAGCAAAAAATAGTATACAGTATAATAAAATCTGCGTTCATCATTGCGACATTCAACGAACAGTTTTCATGACACATCTCTAGAACATCGTAACGATAATAAATGTTCGAGGTAAAGCGGTTAATTAACAGAGGAATAACGTTGTAAAATAGCGTTTCTAAATACCTGCCCCGTATAAAATAAATGATTTTAAAAAAAAAGAAAAAAGTAAAATGATACGAAACGGGAAATGTGCCGCGTGTTGTAACTACAGCGTTATTGGGGCATCCAGTCAACTGTTGCACTTGCTGATCGTCTTCTAAGCTTATAATACAAAAATGGAAACGAAAAACAAGGGGTCGAAAGTTGCTAGAAAAATTTCAACGCGAAATTGTGTACCGAGAAGATAAATTAAAAGAGCTAAGAGCAATTGATCGCGATGCCCCGAATGAATGATAAAAATGTAAAAGATGAAAAAAAAAAGACAAAGAACAAAAAACTTTCTACATAACTGGTGTATGTCTATAAAAATTGATGAATAAACTTGATTTTTGTAAGAGCGCTTGAAATTTTTAAAAAACCGAATATCCTCAGTTCCCGAGTTCCCATCTCGATAAAAATATCATTGAATCTTCGATACCGAGCCAAAAATAATTTATTTACTTTTTTATCCTTATCTCTAGAAGATGGATTCTTTAGTCCATTCATTTGTACCTTGGATTCGTGACTAAGAGTTTTTTAAAAATATATTCTTCACAGAGTCTTGTCAGATTCTTGATTATCTTTGTCAATCAGTTTTTTTTTATTTTCCCGAAGATTCTTCAACTTCTTCTTGATCGTCATTGCACCTGCAGAAAATAATCATAATTATTTTATAATGAATATTCGTTTTCATGGTGAAATTCTGAAACTAACATGATATCGCTTGCCATAGTTCAGTCTTTTTTTTCTGTGAGATCTTCTCATAATCAATCCTGAAAAAATACAAAGACAATTAGAGAGAAATTATTTACAAATTTATAATTACAATTTAAGAATTTGGAAGTAAGTTATAATTTTCACAGAGATTATGGAAAAAATGGGATTACTTGTTTCTAACACAGCTTCGATGTTTTTTTAGAGTATTCACAAGCTCAACAGCTTCCTGACTGGGTTGAGGAAATAAACTCTTTTCAAGAGTTTGTCTCGACCAGAGGCACCTTAGTTCATTATTTCGTACCTGCATATAATAATCGTTTTGAATTAGATTTTTACATAAGGAATATTGAGAATATGCTTTAATTTCATATGAGCCTCAAGTCTTTTATCATATCTCACCAAATTAAACACCTCACAGAAAAGCCACATCCACAGTGAAACTTGCATTCTCAAATTTCTGTGAGTGTCATTATAAAAAATAAGAGATGTGGGTACCAGTAAAATGTGTACATAGATCCTGGAAAAAATATTTCATGAGATATTGATTTTTAAAATTGTACTTTGATTTGGATCTGAATGAAAAACCAACCAGCTTAACATGCGTAGAAGAAATACAAGTCTGGCGATTCGTCTGATATTTTTGTGTCTTGACAGAGTTAATAGAATTCTGCAGAAATTTAAAAGCCCCATTTCGCTGGCTTTGTAAAATAGTAGTACAACGAGAGCTTCTGGCCATCTGGATGTAAATAAAAAATTGATCATTGACAATTCTATTCGTAGCATTTGAATTTCAAATAGGTAGCATGAGTACTTTTGCGATTGTGGAACTGGCAGACTAGAGGCGAATAGTTGAAAAGTCCATCCTTCAAACCATCGATTGTGCGAGAGTACTTGAATTGTTGCATGATGAAGATAAAATGTCTTGTGAATCAAGTAACCCAGATGATGATCAGAATTTTGTTTCCATAGACAATGTCTTGTGTCCGGGACAAAATAAATGAGAAACAACATGCTGCAGGTGCAAAAACAGCAGTGCCAGAGACTCTCGATCAATCGAGTTCTCTTCATCATGGGATATTTCATTCTTCTCAACAATAGCTGCTTGTCAGAGAAAAAATAATTATTTTACAATTGGTAAAATCACTAAAAAGTGTCTTAGGAACATTCGGGATAAAACGTACATTGAGAAATTTTTTGTAAAGCTGGTACAATATAAACCATACAAAGAATACGACGAGCAAAGGAAAGCCATCCGAAACATTCTTCTCATTATTTGTTCCTTCGTATCGAAGTTTGTTGACTAGAAGAGATGTGATATTGGACAACATCGAGTAGAGTCGCGGGCTCCAAACATTTGCTATCCCTTCTAAAAGCATTTTCACCTGCGAATTCAATGTGGGAAGGACATGTTATTGACGACATATCTTTCCTATTTCTTTACTTTTATTTACGTACGCGATACACACTTTCTAGAAATATATCAAGTCGAAGGAAAATCTTTTGTTATCTCAAAATCGTAGTGTAGGAAATAGGAACATTTTTATTGCTGTTTTTTTTTACGAAACGTAATACACCACTAACCAAAAAGCAAGATTGTTTATATGTTTTTTGCATTTGCACAAATTGCACACGAGAGACATAAGCGCTACTTGCGTGAATCAGAGGAACTATTAAAAAAGAATGGTAAACATTTTCAATTTTGTTTCAAAAAATTGATTGTTAATATCATTCTTATGTATGTGAAATTTGTTTAATCGTTTATCAAATAATATTTGTTATAATACATTATGAAAAATCTGTACAAATCATATGGTGAGATATCGACGCCAGCGCCTTCATCTTCTTGTGTTAAACTTTCGAACTGTTCTTATATGTAAAAAATATTGGACGACTTTGTTTTATCGAATTTGTTCACGAAATTAATAAAATGCCATCATGGCATAACGTAAATACAGTTTATGTTGCTAGTTTTGATTTTCAACTTTTGTGATCTTTTTGTCAAAGCATTCCTATACCGTACAAATTTGTGATCAACAGAGCAAGATGTCTCGGTGTCGGTGAAAGCAAGTGGGCGGGGCTTCTTTGTTTTCCGATTTCCAAGGTGTAACATTTTTCGCTCGTCCTATCTCACCTGTAGTTTACTCGCTTACGTGTCACGTAAGGAAAACTTGCGAGTTCCGAATGAACTGTACCTGAATTGTTTATCGGATGATATTTACTGTTTGGAATAACCAAATTCATCAATAGGCTGTGGAAAGAGAAATCGTATATTCGCAAAAATGGTAAGAATGTTTACACACTCATTTTACACGCTCGTACACGATTCCTTCACGAAATTCTTATGTTTCAGATGCAATTTATGTTACTGTTCAGCCGACAAGGCAAGTTGCGATTGCAAAAATGGTACGTCGCACATCCCGATAAACTCAAGAAAAAAATCACGAGAGAATTAATCACGACTATACTCGCTCGAAAGCCCAAAATGTCCAGCTTTTTGGAGTGGAAAGATGTTAAAGTTGTTTACAAAAGGTACATAAAGAAACAGATAAAAAAATAATATCACTACAATATATAAATAATTTTTTTTTTCTCATTAAAAACAAAATTATTTTTACAGATATGCTAGTTTATACTTTTGTTGTGCCATCGAACAAAATGATAATGAGCTGCTTACTCTAGAGATTATACACAGATACGTCGAATTATTGGATAAATATTTTGGCAGTGTAAGTTTTGTTGTGAATAATGAGTTGAAAGTCTTTTTATCGTGAAACTAAAATTTGTTTATTTTTTTATTGTCCTCTAATTGGCCATGTTTTACAGGTATGCGAACTGGATATCATCTTTAATTTTGAAAAGGCATACTTTATCCTGGATGAATTGCTGGTTGGCGGTGAGATACAAGAAACGAGTAAGAAGAATGTCCTAAAGGCGATCGCTGCTCAAGATCTACTCCAGGAGGTTAGTTATGGCAATGTACCCCTAGAATTGTAACTTGTCTCTCTTCCCACTCGCTACTCCTACTCTGACTACTACAATTGAGTCGTAACCGTACCTTGGACTATTCTCTACCCAGATCGCATGGCGTAAAAAATAATACATTTCGCATTAGTTTAGAGAATTCGTTCATCACGAGTTCCCCAAAATTGTTGCATCCCAGTGTGTTCCTTTCTTTTTGTCCCATTTTCTGCGATTTAGAGTAAGCGCACACAGAGTTGATCAAATCAAAAAGTAAACTGTTAAGATTTAATTCATGCATCACAAGAACAGGCTGATTTGATATCGTTTGATTGACTCACTGAGCGTTTACCCTGATGTCAATATAGCAAAATTGTTGGTCAAATATGCTGCGAGTCAGAGGCAATCCCATTTGCCAGTCACAAAAGTACAATGTTCGCTTGTTAGAGGCTCTTCGTTATACTTTATACAAATGCATAATATTTTTGTTTCTCTTCTTCACGGCTGTAAATTGCATTTCTGCATTATGTTAAAAATTCTACTCTCGCATCGTGCAACATTAAAATTGCGACTCCAACAGACAAATAATATGAATGAAATTGACGTATTGTGTCATTCTTTATCAGATTTATTATTTTTTGTCTGAACTACAAAGTATGAATACTGTTGCACGATGAATATCGATAATTCGATAATTCCAAGCATCTCATGTGATCTTACCTTTGTCCCAAGAAGTACAATATTTTTTATAAACTTTCTTCATCCAGCCAAAATATTGTAATAACCGAAAGCATGTTGTACAGAGCAAATATTTTCATGCTTAAAAACAAAGATTGGCCTTTAAACGCAACGATTGTAAATACGTTTCCTTGCCTGAAGAGCGTGCAGAAAAATTATTTTGCACCCTCGTATGTTTCGATCGTGAGAAATCAAAAATGCAAACACGGTTTAAATTTTTGTTCGATTGATGCCCAATCCTTGCTTTAAATGGTCATTTGGTACAAATTAGTCATACATACCAGTTTTTTCTTAATTCTCTGACATTCATGTCCAAGCATTCGGTGTATTTGAAAAATCTGGAACATAAGCGAATTCAATTTATGTTATTGATATTAACGAACGCACGTGCGGCGATCGTCGTTTGAATGAAGACACGAAGAAAATGTCTCGTATGCATGATAATGCCATGTGTGCACGGATCACTTGTGATCGTTAAAAAAAAAGAAAAAGAAATTATTTTACAAAATTAGACAGTACGTCGACAAATATATTGATGAATTGTCTCTCTTGAAGTATATTTCGATTTATGGAAAATGAAAAAGGGTAATTTACATGGTACAAGCTTAATTCATCCTATTTTTGACACGAAGATTTTTTTTTATGTATTTTGTTTGTCTCAGAATTTTTATCAGCTGAGTATAGTGTTTGCTTTTTTTTATTTTATAGTTTTTATGTACTTGAATTATATACGCACTCAAAAGAGAGTTTTTATAGAAATTTTAATATATAATCACAGAGTAAATATTCAAATAAAATTTGATAGAATTATATATTTACTAATCGCCCAAATTTTTACAGTGGGTTTTGGGAATTAACTCGAGTTGGATATTTCGTAAGGGGTTCCTAATAGCATATTTCGATGATCATTAATAAAGAGAGCATAATTTTACTCACTTTGTGCATAGTGAAGACAATAACCGAAACGCCGAGCTTAAAAAAAGAATTAATATAATTACAAACTCACGAGAGGATAATAAAGAGTATACTATTTTCTAGTCCATAATGAAAGCATAATATAATTTTTTTTCTTATATTTCAATGCGCCATATTCGAGTCCACGAATCGTAGATTCGAAAAAAAAAGAAAATTCACGTGCCTGGTCTCTCGATTTGTTTACAAGAGAATTGACACTTTGTTCTTACCAGTTATTTTGAATGAATAAAAAGAACGATCGACGATGCATTTGTCGGTTTTGCGTGGATTGTAGAAATGTGAATGCAACTCGAGACGCGAATAAATCTCGTGCATTTGAAACTCGAGTAACGTGAATGATTTAAAAATATTGATATGCATATTGAAACAGATAAAATTACCTCGCACATGTATATAATTGTAAAAATATGTATATGTGTGTCGGTTATGTGAGAATGCTTCTGTATATAAGTAGGCTGGATCATGTATATGTAAATGTCATTTAAAATTATAATAAAACAAATTTTGTCCTGCTGCACCGATATGCTTTGTGTCAATGTACAATCGTATATTCATAATAGTCATGGACATAAAAAAAAAGTATTTCGAAATCATCGTGCTACTTTTAGGATGTTCAGTGTAAAAGAGACAAAAAAAATTGATCTCTCGGTCTCATTCTGCTAGTCAATGTCGCCTACTCTTTTTTTTCCGATTATTATTTTTTTCTTTGCCATTGTGTAGTTTTCTCGTCTCGTGTGTTACGAGTGCCTTCATTTTAAGCATTATTATAAGCTGAAATGAATTTTATGATAACCTAAAAAAAACAGAGTTGAAGTCCAGCACGAACGGAAAACTAGTTAGTGTTTGTTTTGTTTGTGGAAGGACGAAGCTGTCGAAGGTGCTCTGCGGGAAATAGGGCTTTTATAGGCGCTCGCACCTCCTTCTACTTCGTGTGTGTGTCCCTACATCAACCAAATACTGACCACCAAGCCACCAACTTCTTCAACCAAAAACTCATCCGCCGAATGAACCGATGCCATCGCACATCACCTTGTCGTATAAACATTGCGTTTTGTTTTTCTTCTTATTCCCTTCTTCTCCATATACTCCGGCTCTCAACGAATTTTTATTTCGTTTTATCGACGGTGTTCAAGTTCTTTTTTTTTCTTTTCGTTCTCTCTATTACCCGAAAAGTGGGATACACGCCTTCTTCCGCGAATTGAAACACATTCGGACGAATTCCAAGAATATTTTTGTACAGATTTTTGAAATTTAGATAAACTTCGGAAGAAAGTAATATAATAATGTATATACACGACAAAAAAAGAAGAGAAGAAACGACGAACAAAAAAAAACAAATCTATATTTACACGTATATATTTTGGCATTTTAGAAAGGATTATTGCGGAGATCGATGCGCAAGTCTCTCGCGACGAAACAGATGGATTTGTATGCTTGTATGTTTCACGTGGTAAACACTCGACCTTTTTTTATAATAAACGGTGGCAATAAAAACCTACGGACCCGTAATGATTTGATAAGCACAGACTCCGGCGAGAGAAAGAATGCGTGTGAGAAAAAACAAATCTTAGATAAACATTCGACGTGAGAATAAAAAAAAATAGTTTTTAAGACTCGATAGATAAAAACTACATTAGAGCTTCCCCAGGAATACCACTTTTAGCGTAGGATCCTTCTTTCGCGAATAAAATGTACGAAATTATTAGTACTAGTTTCGGTTGTACGAAAAAAAAATAGAGAAGCAGAGCACGTGCACTTGTAAAATAAAATTTCCACCATCGAGTTTAATCCCTGTATTGAAATAATTTTTTGGTGAAGATCCTCTGACGTGTCGTTGATTTGTCTCGGGACAAATTGCGACGATTATTGTGAAATTTACGAATTTATGTTGCGGATACGAGGAGAGAGAGAAAAAAAGTGCAGCTTGCGATGCTTGGAGCCTGCGACGGAGATTCGAGAATGAATAAAATGAAATAAAGAAAAATAACGTGCGAGTTGTTTTGAAAAATGTACTATGTTTCGCTTTGTACGAAAAGGGTGGAATAACGACATTTGAAGCTGCAACGAGAAGAATAAACTTGTTAACGCTGAGAGTAGGTACGTCTTATTGTTTATTCATAATAATAATAACGATCATTAATCGTAGAGATTGTTGAAATAGTTTGCAGCGTCAAGGTTATCGATCCCTCTTCGTATGAAGACTCCAAAAACAAAAATTTCGTAATTGCATTTACTAATAAATTTATGTCAAACTTCATTCGGATCCTCGAGTAAAAGTTTTTTCTTTTCTGATTTCAGGAGGAAACTCCGCAAGGATTTTTCGAAGATCACGGACTCGGCTAATTCGACGTGGGAAAAAAATAAGGAGAGAGAGAAAACATTCAGCTGGACCGAATAAACGCAAATTTTTGGCTATTGTTCTCGAAAAACTTATGGTTGGAGGATCCTCTTGAAATATCATTCCCACCGCTGGAGGAACTTTGTGAAGTTTTGAATGGAGATATAGGCTTTGAAATGTTACGATTATTAATTCTTATCTCTAAGCGATGCTGTTACTATATTCCTTTTTTTTTCCTCCATCCTCCTCGTTTTGAGATCGAATTTTTTTCTGAAAAACTTATTTTTACCGTTTAATCTTATTTAGATTTTTAAGAAGCGACTACATCGAATTATTCCTCGATCTCTCTCAGTTTTCCCGAAAGCTCACGCACAAACGCGAAAATTAAGTTTTTCAATTGCAATCCTCATTTTCAGCGATATTTTCATGTTACATTTCTAGTAAAGCTCGCTATTGAAATTTTAGTCCTTCTTAACTTTAAGCGAAAGCTCTTCGTTAAATATTAGCAAATTAATTCAAGCTCGATATTGTATTTAAAAAAAGCGCAAAAGGGACTTAAATGAAATGATAAAACGTCTCGAAACAGGGACAACTTTAGCGTTAATAAAAATCTAAATATTTGATACTTAGTTCGAAGATTGAAAGAAATGTGAGAAAATTTATACTCGGTTCTATTACTTTTAAGTACTGAGATGTTCCTTTCCAAAATCGAGACGCAAGACGCCGGATCGAAAACTTTTTCATCGTGCTAAAAAAGTTTTCGTGGTGCTCGCAAACGTATTAACTAGAAATTGTTGAAAAAAAAGAATTTCAATGGCACTGAGTTCTCGATTTCAGCCTATTTTTCTCCATCGCGATATTATGGAGTAAAAATGAAATAAAGACAAATTAGATTACGAAGATTTCTGCACATTTCTCATGTACGGGTATCGAATTTAACGGTTCACATTCATCGCACATATCTCGCTTTAAAAAATAAAGAATAAATAAATAAACCTCGCGCAACATCCTTGACTATTTCGTCGTCAGTTGAGAATCAAACGAGAGTCGACTGTATCGATTATAAAAACAAGAAATATTCGAAACACAAAAATTCGCTATTTCCACAGTTAACCACTCGATAATCAAAAATCATTTGTAAAATATATAGATCATGCTTTACGCTCCGTCCACGTATATCATAAATATGTTACTATTATAACTATTATTATTATTATATAGTTAATTATTCAATAATAAAGATTATGTTGGCAAACTATTAACCAAAAATCACAATAAAAACGACAATAACGCTATTATTAATTTTTCCCGGGATATTCCCTGCGTAATTTATTCCTGGTAAAATTTAAAATGAAATAAATGAGAGATGTTTTCTCGGCCCGGATTTATCGATACCGGAGCGCGAGAAAATCTGACTGCTCGCGAGAGTGCCTGAATTCTTTACGTTCGAACGGAGGTTGGCGCGCACGAGCGAGCATTCCTGATGTACATACAACGAGGCGGTATGGAAGGAAGGAACGTGGAGGAGAGAAAATAAAAGAAAGGGAAAGAGAGAAAAGGCCTTTGCGTGGGTGTCGCGAATATGCGTCCGTGTCCATCGTCGCAATCTCGAACACGCAGTCCACATTGAAAAGTGGGTAAGAAGTAGATTTCTTTTTTTCTTCATCTTCTTTTTTTTTTCTCTTCTTTGACATAAGCAAACACAGTGGATCGTGCGCCTCGGTTGGAAAAGCTCTCTGTCACACGAGAAAGCTTTGACCGCGCGGAGCGATCGATCGATTTGTTACCCCGAAAGGGAAATATATATAAAGAGAGAGAGAGAGAGCGAGGAGGCAAAAACGAAACGTAAATTGTCCGCGATGCGAGAGAATTCGAAAAATGAAGCCAGCGAAGATTTTTGTCCACCTCCGGGATATTTTTTTTCACACGCGGTTGAATCTTTTGTTGACTCTCGTGTCAATGATCGTATCGGAGATAATTCGAGAGGACGGGAAATCGAGATGATATATTAGCGGGGGAGCTCGTGAATGTGCAACGGTCGCACGTGTCTCGTGTCCTCGTTGGTAAGAGCATAAAAGATTATTGCGACGGTGCCCGCCTTCGGGATTCAGCCCACGCGACTTTGTCGGTAAAAGTCGAAGTGGCCGGAGTCGGAAATATCTGTAGACAGAATCGCGTATTTCCCTTGCGCGTTTTATATCTGTACTCTACGTACGTTGAGGATAAATATAAGCCTGTATTTATATGGATATATAAGTATATATGCGATAAAGAAAAGCGAGGCGCGCGCGTGGCTCGGCGGAACGTGCTGCCGCGGTGTCGGAAGCGAAAAGGGGCATCATATCGCGAGTGAGGAGTTGAGCGAGCGAGGGAGAGAAGGACACAGAGAGAGAGAGAGAGAGAGAGAGAGAGAGAGAGAGAGAGAGCAGGGCAGAGAAATAAGCGCACGAGGGGATGCGCGATTGGTCCGAGCGAACGACGCGTCGGCGCGGGAACTCGAAGAATTCGTGACGTCTTCGGTTATCCCTGTTGTTGTTCGGGATAAAGAACGACGGATATAGAAAGAGAGAAGGAGCGAAAAAGCGTCCCTTTTTGCGCTTACTCTCTCGCTTTTTGGCCTGCTCCCTCTCCGGTGTTTCCTCGTCTATCGCGTTTGCCCGTTTCTCACACGAATTTTCCTCCTCCCCCGCCCCTCCCGCTGGCGAAACCCTCGGCTTTTACCCCTTCTCCGGTATCGTGACCAAGTTCGCGCTCCTATCTCGATCCCTGTCCATCTGTCGGGTTGAGAGCAAGAGGGAGCGAGGATCGCGACGGTGGCGCGCGCGCGCGGGAGTCCAACGCGTGCGTCTCTGTGCGTTGCCGAGTTTTTCCGTGGATTATAGGAGAGTTTGAGGTGGTTAGTAGAGTGGCCGCACCGTGCACCAACGTCGGACGTCGCGCCCGTCGTGCGTCGTACGTACACCAGAGCGGTGGTCGATCGTTTTGCGCGCGGCTCGGCAAGCGAGAACAATTGAGAGAGAAATAAAAAAGCGAAGAAAAAAAACGCAGCACGCGTTGAAGGTAGAAACAATAGAGAGCAAACGCGAGGAGTAGCTACGTCGAAGGACGGAGGCTCTCTTCGATTCGTCAGCAAGTACGAACGAGGGAAAAATATTATTATTGCGAGCGTGACAGAGGGAGAAAGAGAGAGAGAGAGCGTGAGCCGGGGTACGTGAAAAAGCAGAAGGAAGGGAATATAATAGAGAGGAGATAACGAGCACGAACCTTTGGGTGTGGAGAAAGGAGAAGAGACGTTGGTTCTGTGCGCGAGCTTGCTGCGCTGTCCGCGTATATACGTTTCGTTCCCGTGTGTCTGTGTCAGTGCGCGCGCGCGTCTCTCTCGCTCTCTCTGGCTTTTCGGGTCCGAGCGCGCGCGTGTGTGTATCCGTGCCTGTGCATATGCGTTACAAAAGTCAGGAAGAACGAGTACGCGAGCGCTCTTTATTTTTGTCCTGTATGAGGAAAAGGTGGCGGGCGTAAATTGTGCATGAGAGAGAAATCGAACCAGTGGTTGAGGTAAGAAAAACAAAAAAAAGAACAAGAAGAGAGAGAGAGCGAGAAGATGGGCCGAGGTGGCACGGAGTTTTCTGCATGGAAGAAGGACAAAAGTTAACCGCGCTTCGCTCTAAACAGAGAAGCGGGAATAATAATAAATCGAGGACGTTCCCTCAAAGTCAGCCGACATGAAGAGTGAAACGACAAGACGCGTCGAGTCCTGTCAGCCCGCGAGCTCTCGCTCGTCGAGTTCGCAATGGGATAGTAAAATATGATGCTCGTATCTTTTATCGGAATAATACTCTTTCTGATGCTAATATTCCTGATAGACAAGAACGAGAGACTGGCGCGGAACAGGAAGAGCTATCCCGATTGGGAGAAGGTCGAGTGATCCGTGAAAGAGCGATTTCAAACGAGACGCGAGATTGCAAGAAGAAAAGAAGAAGAAGGAAAACTCTTGGATAAAAGAAGAAAAAAAAATCTTCGCAAAGGACAAACGTCCTCGACTTGTCAAACTTTTTTTTCCTCCAGCGAGGCGCTGACGGTGCTTCGAGCGAATTTTTTCCTCTCGGGCGCCCCCGCCCTCTCCCTGAAGGAAGTCGCTGTCGCGTTGAGCGGTCGCCGCGTACGGATCGCCGAAATCGTCCTCGTCTTCGCCGCCGCTGAGGGGGGAGGGGGGCGGCGAGGAAGAAAGAGACGAAGAAGCCAAGGAGCGGAGAGAGCGAGAAAGAGAGATTAATAAGTTGTACACGGGCAGGGGTGGTTCGGGTCTGAGGAGACATACACATAGAAATAGAAAGAGAGATAGAGAAAGCGAGTGGAGAGGGAGAAGAGAGAGGTTTTGGGTCTCTCGGGTGGTGGAAAGTTCGAGTAGGGAGGAAATCACGAGGGGTGGCTGCTGCCGATGGGAGATCGGAGCTATTCGGCGCCGAGCTCGGTGTCACGGATGCGCGTACCCGCTGAGAGATACGTTTGCCCAGCGTAGAGGAGCGTGATATGGTCAGCTGTGAAGTGGGCAAGCGGGCAAGGCGAGCCTCCGGAAATGCGCCTTAGGCACGTGAAACTCGTGAAACGGGAGTGCCCGTGGCAGAGAAATGTACGTGTACGGTTTCGAGATAACGTAGGCATGTAATATATATATACATATATATGTATATATATTTGTGAATATATATATATGTATATGTATATATGTGTACATATATGTCGTACGTCGCGCGGCTCTCGCCCTGCGTAGCTTCACGGTGAAAATCTGGCGTGAACGGCGCCGCGCCGGAACGGGGAACATGGCGTCGGCCTCATCCGCTGAGACTCGCGATAGCCACGGTCACAGCTTCATCAAAAAAGGGTTTCACAAACCTACGTTCTGCCACAGCTGCACCGAAATGAACTGGTCAATCAAGGGCTACATCTGCGAAGGTACGTATACCAGTCGATGACTTCTTTTTCCCTCATCCGTTCCTGTCATTATTTTTCTTTGTCAAGTTTTATATTTTTGTCAGTTCATTCATTTGTTTTTCTTGCATATTTTCATACAGGGATCGTAGCGAGATGAATGTGGAAAACGACGTAGAGATTTCGAGGCGGGAACAATTTTCATTTCGGATTGTTTTTTTTAAAACTTCCATCCCTTGGAAATTTATCGGGCAATCGCTGGTGACGCTTCTCGATGGTTTTTGTCACGAGAGGTTTTGAAACGTTTCTGGAAGAATATTCTTCCGAGAGTTCGCTATGAAATATCGCGTAGCGCTCGATATTTCGATTTTGACTTTTTTTTGAGGCTCTTTGCATTCAACGAGCGAGAATCTCCCTCGAGAGATTCGATGGAACGATAACTGCAGAGATAGCGAGGGAGAGAAATGGCTCGACGCGTTCGATCCGACGATGCAGCCTCTCTCCTCTTTGAAAATTTCGACAATGCTCTCACTCTCTCCTCACCTCCCGCTTTTCCATTCGCCAAGCTTCCGTTAACTTTCCGCTCATCTCGTTCCTCATTAGAATGTAAACATTCGGGTGTATAATACACACGTTGATACGGAGAGGAAAAAATTTCGAGTCTACGTCACTTTGTTAACGATTACGAGAAAAAGAGTGTTTATTTTTTTCCAAGCGTGTTTTCCGTGGCCCACTTTTCCTCCGACTTTTGTCCTCCCGCGGCTCCTCTCAATGTCTTGTTGACGCGCGAAAGCGGAAACGATGTTTGGAGAGAGCTCAGAAAAATCTACGTATTCATTCGGGGGATAAACAGAGTCATTTCCGGGGGGGAAAACAGCACGGTAAATGTCATTTTATTTTGAACATTTAAATATGTAAAGAAACGAGATACATCTTTAAATTTTGGTTTTTAATATTAACTTTATCATATTTAATGGATTGAGTTCTTAGATATAATGATTTGTACGTAATTGATCATTTTACAGACTGTTTAGATTTTATTTGTCTGACCATTCAGATATTTTTCTACTTGGCGCCCTCCGAAGCCTTTCCCTTTCTCCTTATTTCTCTCCTCTCCGTTCCTTCTACGTGCAGCGCGTTCTTGCTCAAACACCGAACTCGGTCACTCTAGCGCGTGTCCCACATACCTACTGGAATACAACACGCAATGGGGCAGCCGACGTGTCAGGTTTCCTCTCTCCCTTTTTCCTTCTCGATTAATACCGGAGCTCGATCTCCGATTCGCAGGATATCAATGAACACAAATAACAGTATTTGAAGTAAGGATATACCAAAAAATGAACAACTCACGCAGAAAGTCTGATTCAAGAACAAACGATTTCGTTAAACTTTTACCAACTCGAATTTATTTTATTGGCAGCGGATGAGCTACAAATTTTTTTTCAACTTGAAGCAAAATATTTTATCAAAGCATTTGAATGAAAATTTTTTCATGGTACGTCGAATATCCCAACGTTTACTTTCAAAAATTCAGCCAAAACTTTAAAAAAGTTGAATATTTTATCCTCGATGTAAAAATTGAGAAACGTAAACAAGGGTGGAGGTGATTCGACTCCCGAATATCGGGAGCTTATCCTGGAATCAGAATCTGAAAATGCTTGCTTACGAATTAGGAGAATGGGGGGTTGAATCGAATCTCGGGCAACATTGGCCCGCGATTCGATCTCTCGGTCACGTTCGCGTCTAAATAAGTACGTAACATGCACGGTAGGCGCAATTACGTTATCGTGGAGTAATCGATAAGAGTTCTCTGTCGGTGAATTCAACTGTAGGCTCGTGTTCAATGCAGAAATATAATAAAAAAGAGTGGCTCGTGTATACGGGCGAAGGTTCAATCCCTCTCTCAGCGGGGAAAAAATAAAAGCTTCGACTTTTCCATGGGCATATAAAAAGCTTGTGGAATGAGAAAGGGGCGCTCTTTCACCCGCCTGGAGAAACCTTGGATGACGAAGTTCCTTCGTGGTCTGAGCTAACACCTATGAACTGGCCTCGTTGCTGCTGCTGCTGCTGCTCGCCGCCACCCCCCAGTGGGTTTGCCCCGATGTCGCGCATACATTCGCCCGAACGCACACTCGAGCGCACGTACGAGTTCGAGGCCTCGTGCGCTCGCCCCTGTATATTCCTTCTCCGAGCGCTCTTGGGCCAGGGTAAAACTCTGGTTGACCTCCAACCACCCCAACCGATGAATGGGGAAAGTGCTCATTCAGAGACTATTGACTGCGTGTCTATCCGTGCCAGGCCCATCCGTGTACATTTTCTATCTGTCTTCCCCTCACTCTCTGAAGGGATTCATAACTTTCGATCTCTGCGGTTGAAAATTACGAAAATACACATTCAGGAATTCTGGAATTCGATTCGATGGATTTTGATTTATTCATTCTTATTTTCAATAAGAATTTGATAAAATAACTTTGATCTGTCGTGACTATGTAAAAAATAGAATGAATCGGTGTCACCGTCTTCAAATCGATTCACAACCTTTTTGACGAATTTTTAGTTTCTTATTAATTTTGCGTTAACTTAAGGCAATGAACACACAGCAAACTGCCTGAAAATATGACCAATACTTGGATGGGTGATCGCTTAACTCGCATTGACTGAAGAAACAACGATAAGCAGGAGATGATTTTTTTTAGGTTTGTCAAGATTTCATAACTTTGAAAAACCCAAAAAAAAGACATCACGAAAAGTATTTTCATGGGGTAGCTGAGAACATATAGAGTATGGAAATTACCAAACCTAATTCATCGATTGATTACAAGTAGAATTAACCGAGAAAATAACAAAGCAATGGAGCATCTCCATTCCGTATTGCTCATCCGTTGTCTCATTCTCCGAAGGGATTTTCAAATTTCAATCTGTACTGTTTGAAATAACGATATTAATCGTTTATTGAGAAATCCTCCAAAGTAACAGAAAGTATTTCAATTCGTTTAATTCAATTTTTCTGTAAGGAGTTGATAAAATAAACTTTCATACCGTGATGCCAGAAGTACAACGAAATGCAATAAATTATAATGGTATTAATTCATAAATAAAACAGTAGAATTAACAGTATTATACTTGAGAGAAAAATAACAAAAGAATATAAATTTACTCATCCGTTGCCTCTCATTTTCAAAAAGGATTAAAAACTTTCGATATTCGGAGTGAAAACACGGAAAATAAACAAAGAATTTCTTACTCTAGTTACGGATTTTAATTTTGAAACAAGTACAAGTGCAGTTGAATTTTTGATGATTTTTTCGGACAACGGAGAATTTCTATGCTGAAATAGAAGAATGGAGAATGTTCTTGTTTCAACGTCTTGTACTTTTGCCCCCGAGTCACGACTGTACTCCAGAAAAGAGAGAGAGAGAGAAAATTTCTTTCTTGGCGTGCATCCGCTGCATCGTTTCTCCGCTTTGTTTTCTCGGTTTGTCACCTCGTTAAAGCTCCTCGGTGTTACCACTTCGTCTCTAACGAACTTTCCACTTGGGTTACTACCCTTGGAGGTAAATTATCGAGGAGTGAATATATATTTTCGTTCTCTTTTTTTCCTTTGCGATCTATTTTCTGTGCGAAGGTTACATAAAATGCTTTCCGAGTACAAAATTATTCGTGTTTCCGACAGATCCCCAACCTTGCGGAAAATCAAGGAAACAAAAATTGTGCACTTCGGATCGAACGCGAAGTCAGACGTTTACGTAAAAATCCGTCAGTCGCTGACTTTTGGCATTTTACCGATCAATGCGATCACGTTTCGTAAAGATGAAACGGAGGAACTGGCGTGAATATTAACTGTGATGTAGAAACATTGTGAATCCGAAGAAATCAATGTCATGAGCATCGAACGTTTCGTTTATCATCACGGTTTGATCGAAATTATCTCGTATATTTCCGCTCCAACATTGATCTTGACTCCGGAATTCTTCATTTCCGTGATTATACTGGTCGATAAAAGAATTTTGAATCAAGGTAAATATTCCGTGTCGATGTAAAGACGCGGATTTTGTCAGAATCAGGAAAAAAAATTTAACATTCTCTAATATTAATGTCTTATTTGTACAGTAGTTATTTATTCCTCGTATACAATATTTGGAATTATCACTCCATTTTTTATTTCGTATCCAAAAATATTTACAGTTTTTAAAATTCTATAACATTATCAAATAGTCATAAGAGCTTTCTTAAAATAATAATGATAGTTGAACGAAGACTTCATTAAATATATCTGGATTGCAGCAATATGTGATCTAAATATTTGAAGAATAAAATATGTATCGAAAAATCATCTCAGCTACTTTTCATGAGGAAGAAAAAATGGATCTCTGTGATATTTGTGTGGAATAATTTACGAACATTACTTTTATCTACATTTCTACACCAATTTTGAAGTAAAAAATTATTAATTTCACCGATTGAGCTGAAGAATTCAAATCATTAGCAAAATTAGTGGAAACACTGACAATTATACAAAATATATTAAAGAATCTAAAAAAATGAATATTACAAGAATATCGAGTGGTGTCGTTTATCAAGATACGTGAAAAACCTTTTTGGTAGTCCATCGCAATATTGACCACATAGTTGAAAGTCATCGCCTCCATGACCAATCGCAAGTGAATCCAGAAAAATCAATGTCACGAGCGTATCGAGCGGTCTCGTTTATGAAGATTCATCATACAACCTTTTCATACAGTTCATCGCAATATCGATCTTGAAGCTGAAAGTCATCATTTCCATGATCAATCGCAAGTTGAGCAAAAGAACTGAAATTATTAAAGTGGAATTGGCCAGAATATTAACGGCGATACAAAGACATTCAGTGAATTCAGAAAAATCAATGTCACAAGCTATCGATCTGTCTTGTTCATCAAGATTCATCAAAAGACTTTTTTGTAGTTCATCA
Organism: Cremastinae sp. B BG-2022a; assembly: GCA_030522605.1. Classification (NCBI taxonomy): domain Eukaryota; kingdom Metazoa; phylum Arthropoda; class Insecta; order Hymenoptera; family Ichneumonidae; species Cremastinae sp. B BG-2022a. Next base: position 25,232 of record JAPYYX010000232.1, read on the forward strand.
CAACGTTGATCTGGACGGAAAAGGTTGTCATTTCTATACTGAGGCAAATTTATTACATTTATAAATAAACATGCGTATAGCTCAATAATATATGCCATTGCGTCATACCAAAGACAGTTTTTGAAGTAATGAACTGTCGCATTGAATGGAACATTGAAGGAACTATAAAAGTGAGTGAAGAGTATCAAAAATAGTTCCAATAAACTCAGTAGGATCAAACGTATCAAATTTTTCCTCTCACTGCAAAATCAATCGGAAATTGGGCAAAAGTATTTCAAACTACTTCACCGAAATTGGCGTGAATATGAAAAGTGATACAGGAACATGTGCCGAATCCAAAAAAAAATCAATGTCACCAGCACCGAGGGGTCTCGTTCATCGAGATTCATCAATACATTTTTACGTACCAATATCCACACCAAACGTCATAATTTCCAATATTGCAATGTGGAAGAAAAAAAATCTGCAATCCAATCCAAACTGCTTTGAACATTAACAGTGATGAAAGATCGTAAATCCAAAGTCAGGAGCATATATCGAGCAATCTCTACCTAGAGATAGATCAAAAATATTGTCTATATCATCTTCAACTCGACAGTGATCTTATTGACGTGAAAAAATTCAGATTTCCGTGATTATTCCGAGGTCGAACGAAAAAAAAAATTCAAATTTCGGGCAGCCTGAAAATTTTCGACAAGTCTATCCTTGACTTCCTTTTTGGACGTTATTACGGGGATTCGGTGCTCGCGCTGGGTGAGCTTTCGTAAGCCGGTGCTGGTGTACAAGAGTCGACGGGAGGGCAGAGGGCGCCTGTGCTGTGCGCGCTTCTCTCTCTCACGAGCATTGATCGTGGGGGTGGGTTTCGAGGAGGGGAACGAATGGGGAGGAGACGAGCGGGGGAGGATGGAGAAACAGGAGGAGGAGGAGAAGAAAGGGATGGGATTCACCGTCCCCGATGGAGGATGGCAGCCCTGCCGACACGCCAGGACGGTGTCAGAGGGGAAGGGCGGTTTAGAGGGCCAAAGGAAGAAATGTGGAAGCCGAAGGGGTGGGGACGGGGAAAACCAGGCACGAGAACGGAAGAGTAAAATCGTGCGCGATAAAAAAAAACACGAAAAAAAATCGACACAGGATCAAAGACTGCGTGTTAGGTGTGAATTTGCGGAGCCAAAAGCCTTCTTTTCAAAACTTGACATTTTTTTTTTCACCCCCCTGTAGCACAAATAATAAACTAAAAAAGACGCGACCTAGATGCAATTTCTTCTGGTGTTATTTTTTCAGTAATCTGGGATTTCATGATTCCTTTGAGGGAGAAAAATTGCTCCGAGGCCTTTAAATCGCGAATGTGCTTGATACGTGGAAAAATTTTCGGTACAGCGTGAACGCGGTGGAAAAATTAACCCCTCGTGCTCGCGCTTTGCGGAACGCTCGATGAGCGTTTACTCAACTCTGGAATAAATGAAAAAATATACATATTTGCGGACACGGGGGATTTGAGAAAAAATGTTTGTCTAAAAAATACTAGGAAAAAAATAGCTCTCCCTAATTGGACTCTGTCCACTGGAGTTAGAGAACGTGCTGTAGCACCTCCAATCGATAATTCTGTCTATACGTACATCCTCCCAACTTCAGCGGACACCGTCGTCCAATTAAGAAAAACATTTTTTTTATCTTATTTTTAGTGAAAGTTTATCTCGAACTTTTTCATATTTCTAATCTGATTTTTTACGAACATTTTTTCAAGCTCTCTCGATATTTTCCTTTCAACGAGACGCAAAATACGATTCTCCGTGATATTTAATTTGTTATTTATTTCATTCAGAGAAACGTTGCTGAACTTTTTAAATATTCGATTTGGTCTCTCTTGATCCTCGTGAATCTTTCCACTCAAAGTAAATGTTTCATCCGAGCTTTCTTTTTCCTCGATTGAAGCGTTCAAGCTTGACCTTTCCTCTGAAAAATTTCGTAGCCTCGTTACTTAGACAGGACTCGTAAAATAATGGCTCGGATTCTTCAAGCCTTCGAGAAGACGAGACTCCGAGTTCGAAACTTTTCCGTATTCTCTCGTACAATGCGGAAAGGTTATTTCAAGTGTTGGAGATGTCAAATGTACACTTGTCAACTGCATGTTTATCACAACCGCTCCAAGCTAGGTCGAAACTTTTTGAAACGTGAAATCTCGAAATGATATGTCATAATATTTTTTTATCATAAAATCAAGCTTTTTTCAGCTTGATTTTAGAGATGCGAAATTACATTCTTTATTTCTCGCAAACTATTTTTATGTATCAAATGTTTTTAGTTTTATTACCACTTTATGAATCACCAAATAAAAAATGTGGGGAGAAATCAAACAGGAAATTTGTTTTCCGAAAGCTTTAGGTCGATACTTTTTGAAAGAAAGAATCTCAGAATCTTATCTCATATTATTTGTTTATCATAAATTTGTGTCGATATTTTTCCATTCACTTCTTTCATTTCCCATATTTTCCATCATATTTTTATATAAAAAAATGTTTTTTCAAAATATCATTACATCTTTGTAAATCGGGAAACGAAAAATACAGAGAAAGATAACAGGAAAATTTTTTTTGAAAGCTCTATATATCGAAACTTTTTGAAAAGAAAAATCTGAGAATTGTATGTCTCATAATAATATTTATCATCCCTTGCCATTCAGAGAACTCGAAATCGAAAATAAAATTCATAATAATATTTGCTTATCATGAAATCGAGCTTTTTCTTCTGCACAACATTTCTCCTGACGAGTCGTCGGAGTTTCATAAGTCGGCAATAACAAAAGTAGAGAAACGTAACGGGAGAAATTTTTCACAAGAGCTCTCAACTCCAGAGTTTCGAACCGACAAAATCGAATGATCAATAGAGACACGGAAAAAAAGGAAGAAAAAAAAACAAATAAAGGTTATTGATCGAAGCTTGCGATTCGCGCGAAAATTGCGAAGAGACATGAGAGCGGGTACGAAATTCGTGGCAAACACGAGAGTGATCGAGGAAGGTCGAAGCTTGTCGAGAGCTGAGACGGGGGTCGTGTGTATACACTGCAATGTGTATCACATCGAGGATCGTATAGATTTCATAAGTGACAGTAATATTGGTACAGGATGTGTGCACAGGAAGGAAAAACGGGAAAAGGAGAAAAGTAAAAAGGACTCTAAAAGGAAAAATAATAAGAATGAGAAAAAAAGCGAAGAGCGCAGAAATATAGAAGATAAAGATGCACAGAGAGGTCGATGAGAAAAGCGTGCGAGCTTTTTCGAGACGAGGAGGCTTGTGAGAGAGATTGAACCCGATATGCGTTTCGTGCGCATTCACGAATAGAAAATCGGAATAAGAAAAAGGTATAAAAAGAGATTAAGAGATATGCATCGATGTAGTTGAGAATGGAATACGAGCTTTTTCATTGAGATAGGAAGAAACTCGTGAGAACTATCAGGCTCGAAATGACGTTTCGTACCTGTTCGCGTAACGAGCGACCGAGTTAGCGTATCGAAATCGTGCAGACTTCATAAAACGACACTGTATGTTTTCAGTATTTGTGTCAACAGAAAGAAAAAGAGGCGAAAGTGAAAACTAAACATAAAATCGAATTACGAAAAAAACTTGAAGAAATTGTTCAGAGTGATCAGGCCCAAAATTAGTCGCACTTTTCAACTCATCCTTATACCAAGTTCGCGTCGAAGACTTTATAACGTTACAAGTGAATGAATGATATTTATTTATGCCATGGAACAGCACTTTCATAGGCAAGGTTGAACATACAGGCGAAGTAATAAAATAAAGAAAATATAAACATGAAGTATAACGAAGATATAAAATATGAAAAAAAAAACAGAATATAGAATATTAACTATAAAACAGAAACAATGTATAATCTGTAAGTATGAAAAAACTTATGGCACATACTGTAAGTACGGGAGTAAGCAAGTTTGAATATAATATAATGGCGATAGCAACACAATATTCGCAAACTCATGCACCAATTAAATCTGCACTCGGCATGCAAGCATACAAAATATTTTTTAAAAAATACAAAAAGCAAATAAGTGCGTAGGATGTTCATTTAAAAAGAAAATTAAGACGGAGGAAAATAATAAAAGATGAACAAATAAATACAAAAATATGAAATAAAACTGCACCGACCGTTGAAAAAAAAATCCTGAAGCGAGGGCTCAGATGCACTTGATTCATTCCCGAAACTCAAATCGGAATAAGAAAACAAATGCAAAAAGAGATACGGATGTTCAACAAAGTAGTCAAGAACGTAAGCTTTTTTCATTGAGATACGAAAAAGCTCCTGAGAGCGATCATGCCCGAAATTTGCGGCGCTTCGTCCTCGCGCAACGGGTCCTAGCCGCGGCACATTGTTCCCGTCGACAATGAGCGAGGGCTGTGGCGTCAGCGGTACGAGCAGAATAAAGTGAAGTGCATAAACGAATGAATAAGGAGGAAGCGGGAAGAGAGAAGAAAGAAAATGAGAGAGTTTGCTCGCTCCTCGGCGCATTGTTCCGGCCAAAAGCTGCGGAGCGAGTAGACTCGTCCCTCGTGGGCAAAGTTGAGTGACGAGAGAATCGTTGATCCTCCCACGCATACATAATTCAAGTTTTACTTGTACCAAGAGAGATCGAGAGAGGCTCGCTCCCATCCGCTCGGCTTCTTTTTCGCGAGGCCGAAAGAGCAGCGTATATAATATTCTTCTCTCTCGAGGCGCGTGCCACGGACCGCTTTTTGAATCTGTCCATGGAGCTCGCTTTCAGAAACGCTTCTCATGTATTGTGCACGATATCGAGTTTCGTGCACCGAGAGACCTTTTTCTCAAGCGGAACTTCGTTCCTCTTCGACTCTCTTTCCTTTACAAAATCTCGATTACACGGGCTTGCATAACCCCGGTGGATGTTTTATTAATTTTTCATCGGCTCTCGGCACAATCCACTTCGGACTCAATTATAAAAAATTTCAAGCTTACGGAAAAGTCGATCTCCTTCACGAGCCGGTGGACCAAAAAATTTTAATGCGCGTCGTAACGAATTTCATTCTCGGGCTTCTTATCAACTTTCTAAAACCCGTTGGATCGGTATTAATTAAATTTGAATCGGAGGAATCAAAAGGATTCATCGTTATATTTCATGCAGTGTCTCCATTTTGTTACATTCATGTTGACTTTGGTGCAATTATCGGAGGAAATTCTCAGAATCGTTATATCACGTCAGTCATGCAAACGTAAATTGTTTTCACTGGTAATGTCTTTGATGCTTGCTTTTTATTTCCAAGAGAAATACTTAACAAATGTTTCGAATGTAACTTTTATGAAATAATAAAACGTGTCATTTTTTAACCAGTGTGTTAAAAAATAGGGAAAAAATTCTAGTTTTGAATCTCATTATTTTTAGTATATAATTTTCACCTAATAATCATCATTTTCAGCATATTTTTTCGTTTCTCTTTGACTTCTCAGTTTTCATTGTCTGATGCAAGTTTGAAATTTAAATACAGAAAATCGAATCGATACAACGAAATCGTGTGAAAGTTTGAATTAAAATAAAGTTAATTAAAAGGTTCATCGATGAAGTTGGTTCAAAAATGATAAAGTAACTGAAATTTTATCGTGATATTCCTGAATAGAGAAAAAACTTTTGTATCAATTCCGGACATGATTTATTAAACGGTTCATGAGTTATGAGACTTTAAATATTACGAAATATAATACGGTTCTTTATTGAGAGCTTTTGCACTTGCATTCATCCACTCTTGATATAAATAAAAAATTTCGTACGATTTACATGCGCTTAATAACAATTGAAAAAAGAAAAAAAAATCATTAAATTTTTAATGGTTTTTATTGATAAGTCGTTCATAGCTTGTGAATTGTTAAAATTCTAATTGTAAAACGGCTTTATTAAGCGTTTCTACGTGCATAAACTATCAGACTCAATATAAAAAGCCTCGTATCAAATTATTTTATTCACACGCAAAAGAAATGAATAATTTTAGGGAGCACGCATGATAATAAAAAAAAATCAAAATTTAATGCGTCCTCTTATGGAGAATGATTTCAAAATCATAAAAATAATAGCGGTTGTTTAATCGCGATTTAAAGATTAAAGCGACAGGACGAGGGAGAGAAAGATCGAGGGGAGCGGAAAGGGGAGGAAAGAGCCTCGAAGCGAAATCTCTACACTATATGGGACATGCGTCACAGTGAATGCTAACGTAACGTTTTCCCCTTTCCCCTCCCGTCGTTTTTTTTGTTCTCTCTTTCCTTTATTTTTATTTGTAAAATATTAACGCAATATTGATGACGTGTTCTCACGTATTTCTGTATATACAAGAGCGGACGCACATGCGGGTACGACCTCGCGGCGATCTAAAATTCACGATACGGCCCCGCACGAGTTTCGTTTATAACTCAATACTAGTAATCCTCATCTCTCTCTATTTCTCTCTCTCCCCCTTTCCTTCTTTCACTCTGTATACTGGTTTAAAAGTAGAAATGCCACGAACACGCCGATTCTATGTCCGCGTTACGCAATTATAACCGACACGCCGTATGATCATTAAGCAGGAACTCTCGCGAGAAGGCGAATGCCTTCGCACCGTTTCCAAACGAATGTACTGTTTTACGAGCTTCTTTGAGAATTAAGCCTCTCAAAAAGCCCTTGAGAAAAGCGTCACGAATGCGATATAACCATTTTATCGAGTTTCGCTCATTTTCCTCCCTCACTCTTTTGCTCCCTGATTTCTAATTTGTGATATATTGTGAGTAATAAACCCAGAAAAATAATAAAACGCTACCGCTACTGCGGAACGCTTATCTGGAAACGAGCAACGAAACATCCACGGGAAATTCGATTTCGAGTATCTAACGTTGCTGCCGATAAATTTATGTCAATTTGTACATTTTTTAAATTGTTGCCGGTAGATGGGAATTCGTTTTTTGATGTTTTTATAATCAAGGGAGTCGTCATTTTTGTTATTTATTTTGTTAGTTATTTATTTGTCTGAAAACGAGATACATCAACGGGAAATTTGATTTTGAATATTCAACGTTATGCTGATAAATTTATGTTGATTTACATTTTTTTAATTTAATGGTGGTGGATGAGAATTATTTTTTTTATAAACAAGCGAGTAGTAATATTCTCTTTTTATTGATTTTGCAGTTTGCAACTTCGTGGTGCACGAAAAATGTCTCCCGGCCGTCGTCTCTCCCTGCTCCAGCATTGCGGCAAGCCTCATCAAGGTACGTTGGTGACGTATAGAAAAAGCCTCGGAGATGCGAACCTTCCGGATGGAAGAAAAAATGAAAAAGTGCGAGTTAAGGATGTAGTTACATGCTTGTAATGAATTTTAAGATGATTTTCTCTAAATTCGCAAAGAAACGGTTGGACTTCATACACAAGAGTGTGTAAAATTCGTGTAGCCTCATAGTCTATAGAATTTCCACATATTTATAAAATAAAACTTATTTTGAACTTAATATTTTAAACTCGGAATATTTTATTACCAGAGAGTAAAATCATTCCACATTTTTTTACACATATTATAAAGTTTATCGTAAAAATTGTTAAAAAAATTATTTTTTTAAATTTTTTCTTGGTGATTTAATTAATATGTAAAAAAATTTACGCTATGACAAACATGTAATTACTTCCTTAATGTATCTCGATATCTCAATGAACAGAAAACAAAAAAAATTATACAGAGAATAATAAGTAATATAATATAACATTTTAGTATTGATTTTTGATAGCATATTAATGAAAAGACCTATTTTTTTCAAGTTACTCGTCCTCATCGTTCTCATTTAAAAATGTATAAGCAGTACAATCCTCAATTGACGTTATTTTGCAACAATGAATTATTAAAACTTAAGCCTGCATTTTCGTCATATATTTTTAGACTTTTAAATTTTTAAAAAGAAATAATATTAAATTCGGTAACATTTGGAGTTTCAATTTTTAAATTACTTAATACTTATTCATTTTTAAATTTGCCATAAAGTTTAATATAACATCGGAAATGTTTAGCAACGTTTCATTATTTTAAAAATATTTCAATTCTTAATTAACAAAATAAATACGTATAAATAAATTTTGTTTTAAGAATTAAATTTACGAAATAATTGTACCAAAAGTTAAATTTTGAAAAAAAAATTAAAACTTTAATTTTTCGTATCAAAGAAAGTTGTTCTCAAATTCCATGAAATTCTTATTATCTTCACTCATGGTACCGAGCTACCTTAACGTGCGCTTCCGAGCCCATTAATAGTCAGGACTGAGAATTGTGCTCTCTCGTTTCCGTTTCGATGTTCTAATTTTCCCGAAATGTATGTTTTCGAAGCCCACTTAGTGTATTTATAGCACTTGTGTGCCCGAAAAAAATGGCAAAGCGCGCTTATAAACGCTTCTTGTGCGAATGGAAAGAGATTTCGTGGCTGAATTCACCGCGAGCGCGTTTCGCCGCAAGTAGTCGAGCCAAGCCAATAGTCAGACACTCAACGCGAGCCACGAAATCTCTTCCACGTTATTCCATTCTTAACGTTCCAAAGATAATTAACTTTTAGAACGATCAAAATTTCCCTGCCCATTCTTTCGTAAATACTAAAATAAAAAAAAACATTATTATAAATCACTTAATTTACATTTAATTAATATTTTCTCGAATTTCTCGTTGCAGAACCCGGTTGCACATTGTTGGTCACATCACAAAAAGACACATTACAAAAAAAAATTTTGCAATGTCTGTCGAAAACGTATCGAAAGCGTCGAAGACACTGCACACTGCGAAAGTGAGTAAAAATTTTATTAATTTCCTTCTTCGATTAATAAAACTTGAATTTTGTTGAATAAATTTATTTAATATTGAAAATGTGTTTTTGGGTAATGAGGAAATGCTGACGATGTGATTTTTGTTCTTTCTTTCGTTACGATCGTGCGATAATGATAGTTTGCGAGTACTTTGTACACACGGAGTGCCAAGATTTCGCGGTTGCGGATTGCAAGGAAAACGCGACGTATCTGCCGGGAAAGGACTTGGCGTCGGTGAAGCACACACATCACTGGCGCGAAGGCAATCTTCCAAGTAACTCCAAGTGCGCTCAATGTAAAAAATCATGCTGTTCCGCCGAGTGCCTGTCTGGTTTTCGTTGCGAATGGTGCGGCATGACGGTGAGATTTCAACATAAACGTCTCTCAGTAAACAAATACCCGACTTCCGGCATTCAATTTCACAAGCGACGAGAATCTAATAAAACTTTCGTTGACTTTTCTTGTCTACAATGAACATTTTTCAACCAGTAACATATTGAAAAACAATAATTCTCGATTTCTCACAAAATTATTTCATGATCGAATAATCGAATTTTCGTTAATTATAAATTGAAAATTAATTTATTGGTTTGTATATTTTTACGGAGGATTAAATATCTTTGATTATCATGCACTTCATTTCTTCCCATTTTGAATTTAACAATCAAGTGGAAAAAACAATGTAGGTCGTAATAATTCAATTATTGTTTGCATTTTTGTGAGGTAAAAACATTCTTACGCTTAAAAAAAATTAACAATTCTGATTTTAAAAAAAATTGACAATTTCAGAAACTAAAAATATTTTTGATGTTCAATAATTTTGATTTTTCTTTCGTCAAAAAACCAGACACACGCCCACTGTCACAAGGATATACCACAACCATGCACTTTCGGAAATTTGGAGCCGATATATCTGCCACCGCACGCGATCAGTATCCCACGAACGGAGGTACCAATGGAGGCGATAATCGGCGTGCAAGTTCAACGGAGGGAAGTATCAACGCGTGAGTACATCAACATCGATATTCATGTCCTTATCTGTCCGTATGTATTTCACGATTAATCGTTGTTACGTTGAATTTAGGTTTTTTCATTTATTTTCTCTCTTTTACTTTTGACGCCCTCACACACAAAGCCATTTTGAATTACGAGTATAAAAATGGTGTCTGAGAGACATGAAAACAAGACAAGAAAAAAAAATAGCCGAGGTGGTATATTGAAAAATTCGAAGTACGAAAAAAATCAATCGATCTGTCATTGAATCGATGCTCGCTATTTTATAAATGTATTCTCGCTATGATCGTTTTTAGAAACTTTTCTCATTTTTCTCCTTACACTATTTTCTCCTGTGCGACTTGTGCAATGCCTATTTATTCGTTTACGTGAAATTAGATAATTTCGATTCGTTTTTTTAAAGATTTAATCGAGCATGTTCGAAAGTGCAAGATTCTCTCACACTTTTTAAATATTTTTCTCGTTCTTCCTTTTTTTTCTACACTCCTCGAAAGTTTCGTCATCTGTACATAACGACGTCATTTCTTGGGATTCCGTCACGAGTGCCGAGTGATAAAATGTGCTGTCACGTATTGTCAAAAGATTTTATCGTCGTTCCCGTAAATTTCGCGCATACAAAAAGTAACCCACGTACAATCCATTCTCGTTTCTTTCTCGATCATCCGAGTACTCGCTCACGTTTTGTTTTTCGCAGCGCAAAAATAGATTTTCCATAAATCAATGAGACTCGTAATTTAAAATTCTGCACCATTTATGCACGATACAGAAATAAATGAGATTAGAAAAATAATAATTGTGATGCAAATAGTTCTAAGATACTTAATTCGTATTTTCATCTGGCAAGCGGAGAATTTTATTTTTGCGAAAGTGTGAAAGAGAGAAAGATGTCTATTGTTCGTTCGAGAAAATGGTGAACGAGAAGTACATTAGAACGTCATTGAAGTCTTCGCAATCATTCGTAGACTTATGTACGTAATTTGTTCTGTTCATTTTGCTGAGAGGTAGCACCGCCTCGCACCGCATAAAAAATTTAGTACCTTGCGCATTTTAAAGCTGCCTGGGCCCTATAAATTAAAGGGGAAAATAAAATTTCTATCTCGGTGAACTGAATAATTCGACGATGAAGAGCTGCACGAATCGAGTTACTTTGAAGTAACTCATGGACAAGGATCATTACACCAAAATATTCGAAACGTCGAAAATCAGTAAATATTTTTTTGGAGTCTGAATGTCCAGGCAGATTGTGTTAAGCTTAGACTCTAAAGTTTGTAAAATTATTTAAAATATTCATATTTGCTCATTAAAATGCATTGGCTCGTAATTTCGTTTCGTAAATTCGAAACTTTAAAAACGAACGTGACATTTTTCATTTTATTGATGTATCGATACATCAACCTTTATAAAATGATTTAAAAATCCTAAAAAGTCATTTTCGTGGAATAAAAAAAGATTATCATAATTTCGTTTAGTTCTCAGGAATTCATGGGAAATTATTATGAGATACAAATATTCGAAGTACTGAAAAATCGAATTTTACACGATGTTCAAGCAGAAAATTCACTTAACTAACGAGATCTACAAAATCAGTGTAAAGCCCCAAAAATTTATATTAGAGCGTAATAATTATTTTTCAAGCAACATCGACCTTTTAAAATTTGCAATACCAAAAGTTCTAGTCTCAATCTAATTATGTGGACGACCTACGAAACAAGTTAGAGTGATTAGAGACGGATAATCGCAACTCCATCCACGAGCAGTAACCAAAGTGATGAGAAACTGTTTTCAAACATTTAAAAAACACTCAACGAAACCAAACCAAACCCTCAAAAAATGTCTCTTCGTCCATGAGATATCTCAAAGTGAAAAAAAGGGACATTTCTACAAAAAAACAAACATCGTTTTTGCAATGGTGCTTTAAAAAACGATTTTATTGGAAAATCCCTGACGAGAATAACGCGTGAAAATTTCCACATCAAAATTTCCGACTACTTGAAACGTTTCAACGTTTTTGACGGATAACGGAAGGGAACAAAAAGGGCAAATTGGGATAGAAAACGTTTGCTTCTTATTTGAAGATAACACTGGAGAGCAATTCGAATTCGCGGAGAGGGCACGTAATGGGGCTGCAGGCCATCTGACCCAAGCTTTGAGGCACCTTTCACGGCTAATATTGCCACGTAGCTGCCGTGGAAAATGTCATGCTTCCCCTTCTTACGTTCGAGGTACCTAGAACTTTTACCAGCAACACCAAATCGTCGTGCAACTGTGTGTCTAATTGCATTAAAAACGAAACGGTTAAATATTGTCCAAGAGAAATTGCATCCTCACTATAAAAAAAAATAAAAATCAATAAATAAACTAACAAACCAACTGACGAGTAATTCGAAAGAAAAAAAATAATTGCGGTGCCAAAATAATTGAAGATGCTACAATTTATTCGCCTCATTTTTCATTTGATCGATCGCTGATACACTCGTAATAACGTAAATAAATGAGCGTAGCGAAAAAAAAATTGTCTCATCTCGTACAGTGTGATCATAGCTGCGTCATCATTGAGCATTTGTTACTCTTTTATGCCGACGTTTTTTTATGTCCTTTTTTTTAAATCACTGTTATTTTTGTTTCGCTCGTTTTTTTCATTCTTTGTTTTTTTTGCTTGTCATTTCTGTCTCTCTCTCTCTTTCTCTTTCTCTTGTACATCGCAGCACGTTACGACCGAATTGATTTCGCCAAGTATTGAAAATCTCTTCGTATCTGTACGTGTTGCGGAATGAATGTTATGGGAGGCTCAAGGCGAATAAAGAGGGTAAAAGGTTTTGAAAACGCTGGCACACGTAGGCGCAGCTCTTTTCAATGGGTTTGTTATATTGGCAGACAATATCTCATTATTCAAAGCACCGCGGTACTTCGCACACCGCGATGAAGAGAAAAGACCAAGAGAATGAGAGCCAAAGAGAGAGAGAGAGAAGGAGAGGGACAAGAAATAAGCTTTTTCGCGCATGTCGACATATCGGACGACACTTCAATGCGTTATATTCCATTTTCATTTTCTATTCTTTACCCCGCTTGCCTTGCGAATCCTTCAAACGACCAGACAGCCTCGTTCCATCATCACATTTGTTCGATTTTAATAAAAACAAATCGATCGTCCCGAACGAATTTCGAGTGTTTATCTTTTTTTTTCTTACCTTCATTTTTTATTTTTATTCGAGAAATGGCATTTGAGGATGAATTTTTGAAAACTGGCTCCAATTGAAAATTCGGTATGAACTTTGACACGTGGAAAAAAATAAATGAAAGGATATCCCGTGCGATTTCGTTTCCTTTGAATCATAAATCACACATTTGTTCGATTTTAATAAATACAAATCGATCGTTTCGAACGAATTTCGAGCATTTATCATCATTTTTTTTTTCTTATCTTAATTTTTTATTTTTTTATTCGAGAAATGGCATTTGAGGATGAATTTTTGTAAGCTGGCTCCAATTAAAAATTCGCTGCGAACTTTGACACGTGGAAAAAAATAAATGAAAGGATATCCCGTGCGATTTCGTTTCCTTTGAATCAGAAATCACACGAGAGCGCTCATGACAATGAGAGCGTTTGTAAAAACGCGTGAATCGGAATCTAATGAGAACGCTTTATCACGAGCTGGTTGTGTTTACGCTTTTTCACAGCTGAGACAAAGTCATACGTGTCAAAGGATCGCATACCGTTAAATGAGCGTTATGAGCATAAATGGGTTGTATTTGTTCCCCAGCAAGGCTTTGTGTTTGTCCGTCTCATTGTTCGTCTCTCTCTCTCTCTCTCTCTCTCTCTCTCTCTCTCTCTCTCTCTCTTTCTCTTTACCGTCGTTATCGTTAATTTTATTTTAGCCTTTTTAGCATGCGCAAAAGAAAATAAAATACATAAGAGGAACGCTCGCTTTTCCCTCGTCGTGAAAAATGCATGTGCGTCCGCAAATTCTATTCTTCTCACATCGCGAACACACTAAAAGCCGAAAAAATAAGCACGCATCCGCGGGACATGGCAAAGCGAGTGCCGTCGAGACTATGTCCCGTTTTCGACGCACCAGGAAACGCTCCGACACTCATTCACTTCCGTTCTTTGACCTTGCACGCTTTACGATAAACGTTGCATGCAATCGTCACTCGATATGGTAAGCGATGTTAAATTTCAGTGAAAAGTGAAAAAAAATTTTTTTACATGAAGAAATAATTATTTTTAATAATTTTTTTATTTTATTTTTTTTTACAAATATCGATAATGTTTTATGGGTATTATTCTTTGAATTATTTTAACATACTCAAATGATTTTTTGAGTTATGAAGATTTGGACGGTAATCCGGAAATGTTTTCTCTTTGCAGCGCGGAGCATATCGGAGGAATTCAGCACCGGAGATACCCGATATCGAGAAAACGACGAGCCTTCGCAACCGGTTCCTGGACCCAGCCGAGATCCGAAATCCCCGAAGGAAAAGGACGAAAAAGACCGAGGTGACGAAGGTACAAAAACCTTAAGGGGGGAAAGAATGAGAGGAGCAAAAATATGATTTTCCACTCCGATCGAATTCGCTCGTTTAACTTTTCGTTGTTCTGTATTCAGAGTAAGAGGAAAAAATGATAGAGTGCCAGAAACAGATAAATTTTCGGCGAAAAATTAGTGGGGTAACGTTTACAAATTACATGTGAAGAAATTTAAGAGAAAAAAAACTGGATCGTTGGATTCTCGTTCGAATAATTAATCTTAAATCATTCATAGTCTAGACTAAGTATAATTGATAAATTTCGATGGGAGATAATACATAATTGCGTAATGATTTTTTTCCACGCGCATTTTTAGAAGTGATCAAGGTGTACGACGGTAACAATTCGGTAAGACGTCGAATATTTCGAGTTATCTCGATCTCACGTCAGGCAACCACAGAGCAAGTCTTGACAGCTGCCCTGAGAGCGTTTCACATTACTAAAGATCCAAGTAAGTTCTTGTTGTAATTTTTTTTCACACTTGAGTAATGACTCTGATGTGTCAAGTGACACGTGATCGCGGGAGAGATAATTCAACAATTAGACGTCAATGTTAATATCAAGATTAAATGTCGATAATTTAAACGTTTCCTCAATATTAATATTAACCTTGATATTGGTATTTTGACAAAATATAAGGATTCATCCTTTTTTACTTCTAATTCATGTCCACATTAAATAAATATCGTTGAACGTGAACGACGAATAATTCGTAGACGAAAAAGGTTATGAGGCCGACTAAAATTCGATATGAAATTATAACGAGTCCTACTAGTTGATCATTCATTATTCTCTAAATAATAAAAACGATGTAACCAATTTTGAGTTTATATTGAATTATTTGGATAGTAATTTTAACTCAGAATAAAATAAATATCGTATAACTCAAACGAATGCATATATAGTCATTCAACTGTTACAAAATGTTCAGCCTTTGGCGTTTTTGATCGTATAAGGCAATATTTACCGTATAAGGATCTACTTTTAATGATTAAATAGTGCACTCCTAATAGACAGTGTCTAATTAAATTCGTTTTTTAAATGTTTTCAGGCAATTTTTATCTAACCGATTTGTATGCCACGGACGAGACGGAACTTTGCGACCCAACGCCTATCCTCAACTTGTCTCACAGAGAGGGAAAGCGCCGAGCTGTTTTTCTTCGATACAGAGATCGCGAGAGCGGGGAAGTTAGAGTTTACCCTGGAAAGCTTCAGGTCGCTCAACCTTTCTGTACAGTCCCGGTTGATCAAACGACAACGGTCAACGATTTGATTCGAGAGGCGCTCGTCCATTTTGATCGAAGGGACGTCGACGCCGATGATTTTCGGTGTAGCGAAGTACTGTTGGATCGAGGAGGTGATTTCGTGTTATTGAAACATTTATAAAATATTTTTCCTATCAATAAAACGTGCGGGGATAAGTAAAAAAATGAATTTTAATTTTAGTTACGGAGAGAGTTCTATCCTACGACGAGAAACCTTGGCAAATTGTGAAGCAGCTCGGCAACGACTCGATAAGACAAATGGAATTGATGAGATTCTATCTCCAACTCAAACAAGATCCTCACGGTCCGAATCTCGCATTATTCGTGGGCAATCTACCGACGAATTTATCGGAAAGAACTTACGAGAACAAACTCACGGAGTTTCTAGGAATAGGTGACAAATTGCAGATTTTTATAAACAAATTTATCTCCCGATAAGGGAGTACTAAAGCAAAAACACTGATTAATCGCAATTGTATTGATTTGCATTGTAGAAAATAAATTCTCGTCAATTGGACCGATCTATTACGAATACGGCTCCATGGTCATCACGTACGAAGATTCTGATAAGGCGGTGAGAGCTTTGTACACTCTGAGAGAATCAAAATACGACGACAAACACCTTTTAGGTAAATAAAATGATAACAAAAATTATGACGACAATGATAACCATCTTGTTAATTGTACGTATAATTTTCTTTTTCAGTAATGCTTCTGCCGAGTATTGAACCAAGCATGGTGCCAGCTGGTGTTCAACCCTTGCTAGTATTTGTCAACGTTAAATCAGGTGGCTGTCAAGGACTCGCGTTGATCTCTAGTTTTCGTAAATTTTTGAATCCCTATCAAGTATTCGATTTGGACAACGGTGGACCACTTCCGGGGTAAAAATATTTTAATTAAAATAGCCATTCGAGCAAAGATAAGAATTTGACTGAATTTAAAGAAAATGTTCTTCAATATAGAACATAGAATGTTAAAAATAAATAAAACTTTTCTAACAATTTCGTCCACATGATATAGACAAACAAATTACTTTTTTCATAAATATGACGAAGGTATACGAATGTATTTTGTTGTTCAATTAATTTAAAAATATTTCAATAAAAATCAAGATAAAAATAATATTTATGTTAAATTGAGGAATATTGTTTCGAAATTTCATAAAATTCTTACTTTCAATTCTCAATCTACTTTAATTACAAATTTTCATTTTTTTTGTTATGGTCCTAATGATATACATTAAAGGAACTATAGATTAGGGAATCAAAAAAAAAGTAATGATACATTTGTTTCGCAGCTTGTACGTGTTTCGGCATATACAGGATTACAAGATATTGGTCTGCGGTGGTGACGGAACGGTCGGTTGGGTGCTACAATGTTTAGACAACGTTGGCCAGGACAGTGAGTGCTCGTCACCACCGTGTGCGATAATTCCGCTCGGAACCGGAAACGATCTCGCCCGTGTATTAGGCTGGGGCTCGGGTTACACCGGCACTGAAGATCCACTCAATCTCTTGCGAGACGTTATTGACGCTGAGGAAATAAGGCTTGACAGATGGACCGTCGTTTTTCATCCTGAGGAGAAGGACGAGAGAACGCCGTCTGTGCCCAATACCAGTAAGATTAACCGACACTTGGCAGCAAGATTAACGATAATTCGTTCATTCTGAACATGAGTTGGAGGTATAAATTTAGAAAAATTCTGAAAAATTTTTGAGAAAACGAAATTTTTACAGTTCCCAGTTCTACGAGCGAAGACAACACGCAGATAATGGTGATGAACAATTATTTTGGAATCGGAATCGACGCTGGTCTTTGCTTGGACTTCCACAACGCGAGAGAGGAAAATCCTGACAAATTCAACAGCAGATTGCACAACAAGTCAGTTTACGTGAAAATGGGGATACGAAAAATGTTGAGCAGAGGGAGTTTGCACTTGGATCGCGTCGTTCATTTGGAAGTCGACGGTAGAGTTGTGCCATTACCTGAAGTCGAGGGGATCATTTTACTCAATATCTTAAGGTTAGTTATTTTTCAATCAATTTCATTCTTTACTTGAACTGAAATTTAAAGAAAATTTCTAAACTTCTTAAGGCATATTTTATGCTGTATTGAAATAGTTGTCCACGTTATATTTTTTTATCGCCTAATTTTATCCTAATGTAGGATAAAATTAGATACAAGACTTGAAAGCAGGAAAGAAAGGAAGAATTATACATTGAATTACCGAAAACACATCACTAATTTTTGAAAAATATCTTTCGTTCTTATAGTTGGGGCTCAGGTGCAAATCCTTGGGGGCTAGAGAGGGACGACAGATTTCAGCCACCGAATCACTGGGACGGTATGCTTGAAGTTGTTGGAGTTACAAGCGTCCTTCACTTGGGTAGAATACAATCTGGACTGTGTTCTGCAATCAGAATAGCTCAGGTAAATTTCCGGTCGCCTTTCATCATTATGCTCATGCTCACATTAGAAAATGTTCAATCAAAAGTCAATAAATTGAGGTGTCAATGAAAATAGTTAATTGCATAAAAGATAAGTTGAATTAATTAAAAATACTTTCAGGGTAAAATAGTCATGTGAAACCGCGAGTGAAAAAAAAATATAAAAAATAATATTTTCTGTATGTTAAAAAATCAGACTGTTGGAAGAGACTAAAGGAACAAAATTTACAGGGTGGTCACATAAAAATTCGTTTACACACGGAGATGGCAGTGCAAGTGGACGGTGAGCCTTGGCTGCAGCCGGCCGGTGAGGTCGTTGTACTCAAATCCGCACTCAAGGTAATTTATCGAATTTACCAGAGACTCACAAGTTTGTCGATAATCGAGACATACTAACGATAGTTCAAATATGTCGCGATCATTATCACGTAATCTCAAGTGCTAAAAAATGATTGACTTTCCATGGTCATTCATTTGGTACACGTGTCATGACTTCCCGATATATTTTTCAAATCGTCGTTGACCTCGTAAATGTGATTATGATTATTATCACTGTCATTCTTATTTATTAATCATTTTTCTCGTGCTTTTATTATGATTAAATCATGACAATAAATTCTGTCGCATGAAAATGATTTGTAAACCGGTAGCATCCGTAGTTTGCTCAAAAATAATTATTACATCACGCCTCGCGCTACATCTCTTTTTCTCGAATCAAAGCATGAGTAAAATATGCAGAGTAATATATGCAAGTTGATCTAATTTGAGATTACAGAGTAAAAATGAAGTTGCTTATTATCATATGCGCATGCAAGCCTCCCTGCCCGAATGCCCAACAAGTCCCATCACACAAAAACACAAAAAATTGAAAAAAATGCAAAGCATTTTTTGTCTTCTTATTAATTTTTGACGATCGGTACTAATTCAGAGATGTTTTTTCTCACTGTATTTTTGCGTCTTGAAATCGCGAAGTTCGAGAAAGTGCGACAATTGTTTGAGACAAATCAGACATTTAATTAAAAATGTACATAGTTTAATTATTTATTTTGGGCATTCATAATATTGATTTCATTTATTCTTCAAAATTAATGATATGTCAATTTATCATTTTTAAAAAACTGATTCGTCAAAGATTTAAATTTAATTTTCAATCATATTCCTATGACTAAAGAAGTTTTGCAATATTTTCTACAAAACCCATCTGTACTCAGTACTAAATATTGAAATGAAACGAATATGATAAACAAAAAGATAGTAAAATATTACTGAATCATAATAAAGCGTAAAAATCCAAAAATAAAATGCAAATAAATTTCATCGTAAAATAACGTGTTTGTAAAATTATCAGCTGTGATATTTTGTTCGTTGGTAATTCCCATTAGGAAATTCAGTTTCCCTTGTAATGTAGGGTTTGGGAATTTGTTACGGTGACAATTTTTTCATATTTTTTGTCGCTATCTATTTTATCATTGATCCATCAGAACTAAGTTTGATCGAATACGTCTGAAGTAAAATCGTAAAAACAGATTTCTTAGATATCGGTCTTGATAAAACGTCCTTATTGATTGAAAATGCTCGCCTCAAAAATTGTTTAGTGAAAAAACAAGACGGTGAATGTTGCCCAAATTTTGCAGTCGTACTACCTTAAATAATGAATTCTAACAAATTCCTCTGTATCGAAAATTACTTGAAAAAAAAAAATAGATCTTATTTCCCCTCAACGTCGCATATTAAGCGACGTATCATCACGTACACGACTTCAAAAACATACAGAAAAAAAACGAGCCTCTTGTTCGTCACTCTACTAATGTCTTCCTTGTTCGTTTGTTCACTTCAGGCGACCATGTTGAAGAAAATTAAGATCAAGCGTCGGAATACAGAACCTTCAATATCGCCCGCTAATGGTGATCCCAGACCGAGCGCGGATGAGTAGCAGAAAGGTACGACGATTCGACAACTGGCCAAGGGCAGTAGTCAATCGTTCAATCTATTCTGTTGACGTGTTCGCATCATCATCGCGCATTCCTTTCTTTCTTTCGCCGGAGAATGATCGATGTGCGATTACGTTGGAGAAATCAAAAACAAAGAAAAAATGAGGGAGGAGATCGAGAGAGGGAGAGTGAGAACGACCAGGAAGGAAGGAAAGAAAGAAAGAATGAAAGAGTGAAACTCATCCGTGCTCGTGATATTAAATGTAAACTAGCGTAGAGAGGGACACACACAGAAAAAAAAAATTCTTAAAAAAATCAACAAATTGAGAAATCAAACGATTGAATATCGGAATGAGGGATTTTCGACTCCTGGAGTACGCCTGTCCACGAGAAAAAAAATGCATGATTCCGAAAAAAAAAAATACCAACAACATATGAAAAGAAAACAAAACAGACAGCTACTTTTCTCCCAAAGTATCCATCACGAATAATCCTGGCTATACATAACGAAGGATACCCGAGCCGCCCACTTGCCCTATGCAGTTGAAGCTTCTCGTGTGACACACGTTATTACCATATTATTATTATTATTATTACTATTATTATTTTTTCTTGTTATTATTATTATCATCAAATTATAATTTAATTAAGTAGTTATGCCTTCTTCCATTCAGAGTACTCTCCGTTTATTTTTAAATATATTTAAAAAGCCGTAACGAATTTACATACATTCTTTGTTTCGTCACTCAAATTTTCGATGTCAACTAGCGACATTTACATGTAAATATTATTATTTGTATATGTATATATAGTTAGTATATACATATATACTCAGGTACACGTAACGTCACGCTCCAATCATACCTTTCGTACCAATGTTTTTATTTTGTTATTGTTATTATTATTATTATTATTGTTTGTTCGTTTCCAAGATCGCTCTCTTTCTCTCTTGTCCAGTTGAGTCTGTACTTGTCATCGCAGTATTTCGTACTTTCGAGCACCAGTATCCAATACGATCTCACGATCGGAATATATTTATTATACACGTTTATAATATATTTATATAGATATATATTATATATATATTTATAATTATCTACGCATTTTTACAAGGTCTTGTTATTTTGTTTTTTATTCGTTTCCACTGCAAAAATTGCGTGTATGAAGGCCGATCTCGAATTTTTTTTTATATCTATATATATACGGCACTAATTTGCGACGAGTCAATCGATATTTTTTATTTATTTGAATTTTTTTTCTATTTCCTTTCGTGTTTGTATATCTCTCTCTCTGTCACGATTCAGAATCGTTTATTTCTATTGGTTCGTTCACTCGTTCGTGTGGTGCATCCTCCTGATCCCTCTTCCTCTTCCCAGGCCACGATGCTGATGAAGAAGGATAAATAGGAGTTCAAGAGTTGGTATAAATGGCGGAACGAGAGAAGGGGGCTTTTTGTGAGATTTCGCGGGTCGAGCGCCAAGAACGGACCGAAAACCAAGTTGACTGCCGCATCGCAAAAAAATTAAAACAAAAACACACAAAAACAAATAAACTAAAAAAAGAAATGAGGAAAATAATAACGATAATAAATAACGCTAATAATAATGATAGCAGTATAACGATAAAGAAGCGAATAACGGAAGAATCTCAAGGGATCGCGAGGAGACCGGAGAGAGATCTGTCGAGGTGCGAGGATCGATCTCTCGAATGTTCTCATCGTTTCAATCTCGAATGGGCCGAAGTCGAGGAGACGCGAATGCGCGGATCAATCGGCCTCCAGACTGACGAAAGGTTGAAGGAGACGCGGTGACGAGAACACGAGGAAAAAAACAAACACGAATGCGAATACACCAGGAAGTAAATTACGAATCGTTCGAGAGTTAACGAGTACTCGCGACACAGTGAAAATGACTCTAGTGCGGAACAGAGATTTTTATCGAATGCGGAGAGTAAAGAAACGAAAGATGCACGATGAATTCGCGGCGACGAGTGAGGATCGTTGAACCGCGGAAAGATGACGAGCGTGATAGAATAACGCAGTGTGGAAAAAGTGTATTTTTCGCGACGTTCCTTGTTCGAGGTTATGTCTTCGTTTTATTGACTATTTTTTCCTTTAAATTTCTCTCTTTCCGAATGCGTTTGTAAAAATTACTGCGTTATATATACATAAATATAAATATGTAAACATATATATATATTTTTTTTTACCGAAGCGACAATTGTTCTTAGCTCGTCGATCGAAAAATGTTGTGAAGAGGAAGAGAGGAAGGAGAGACGAGAATTCTCGAGCTTTGCTTTCCTTCCTTCCTTCCGTCCGAGCCATGGTGGCGAGAGTGTTGAGATTTTGACGTTTTTCAATGCAGAGGAAAATTCGTTTTAAAAAAAAGCAAGCTTGTTTCGTTTGCATTCGTTCGTAGTTGTGAGCGAGAAACGCGAAGAGAGAGAGAGAGAGAAGATATGAATTCAAGTCAAGAAATATGTATATTACGTTTCGTATGGTGCGTTACCAAATCGAATCGGTAAAAAAGTCGAGAGCACGAAGAGGCGTGTGATGAGCGAGCGGTATAGAAAAAAAAAGAATTAAAATAGAAAAGAGAAAGAGAGAAAAGTCGGTTGTTATTGATATATTATTATATGAAAATATTTACGATTAAATATTAATATATTTACATACTATTGTATTAGTGATACAGTTTTAATTTGTGATTGTTGTCAATCTGACTGCCGGGCAGTCTGGAATAATCGTAAAACCAGTCGCAGTCAGTTTTTCCTAGATCGCAACTATAAATTAAAAAAACGGAGCGAGGAGGTGAAACGTAAACAGAAAACAAAAAAACAATCGATATCGTAATTTTTTCCGTAGAGAAATGACCGCGGGCACGGCGTGCGCCCTTTGCCAATTCGTCTCTTTGAAAATTCGCCGATGAATATCCCTACGACGACACGTAATAATAAAAATTGTATTTAACACGAAGATAACACAGAGAGAAATTGAGGGGAAAAAACACGAGCAGATATCGTCGAGACGATTTGGCCGTATTTGCCCGTGAAGGGCTTTGGCTCTTGCAAACTTGATGGCGAACGAACGAAAAGAGAATTAGTGACGAGTTTGTTGGAGCTGCTCCGATAGAATAATACATTCCACTGTCACGTGGCGAACAAATTAAAAACACGCGCGCTCCAGGCACGAACGATGACTGAGCGCCGATATGTACTACTGCCTGTATCAAATGCGATGTAAAAACAAAGCAGATTCGGATCATCCGATCGATATGTTTCGTGGACCGTAAAAACTTCGAGGACCGTTTATTCTCGATCCGATTTGAGCTTCCTTTCTCGAGACGAGATTCGTCCGTTTACGCGCAAATTTGTTCCAATCAAGAATAAACGGATCTGCCGATTTATCGAAAGATTCGACGAGCTCAAATTGGCCGTTAACGTTCAAATGTAAAAAAAAATTTGTAGAATTTGACGATACACATTTCTTGTCGTTCCTCCGAGAGTTTTGTGCTCTTTTTCCTTTCTCTCTCTTGTCGAACGACGCGAATCTGAGCATGAGATTTTTCGTTCTAACCTCAAAATCGTTCGTGATGCAAGAGACAACGACGCGACTGTCGGAGTATAAAAAACTACAAATTTTTTTTTTCTCTAGAAAGACGCACGCAGCCGGTCGAGAAGGAATCGTATTGAATAAATGTACGC
Organism: Cremastinae sp. B BG-2022a; assembly: GCA_030522605.1. Classification (NCBI taxonomy): domain Eukaryota; kingdom Metazoa; phylum Arthropoda; class Insecta; order Hymenoptera; family Ichneumonidae; species Cremastinae sp. B BG-2022a. Next base: position 48,944 of record JAPYYX010000232.1, read on the forward strand.
GATCTCTGTGTAGGCGCACTCATTATTTATGCATAGACATGCCTATGTCTGCGGATAAATTAATGAACAGTGCGACGGAATCGTAACGCGTTGAATCATCGCTTCGACTGTTCCGACGCGATGTGTTCGCGAGCACGAAAGCGCAGACGAGAGACGCGTTGCAATGCGAAAAAAAAAGCGTACGGAAGAAAATATATGTATAAATATATACGTATGTATTTATGAATATATATTTATATATATCCCAGGGTGAATCTGCGGCACAGACACAGTGAGTCGACCATGGAGCGAGCACCGACGAGACTAAAGTTCGAGCCGACCGCTATCGTGAAGGATCCTCAAAAACGAGATAATAATAATAAATAGCTGCGTGATGCGACAGTGAAGTAAAAATATGTTCGCTTAGAATGTGTGTGAGATTGGCATCATAATTCGATTAAGGATGGACGATTTCGGTGCCAAACAGATGTAAATAATAATATAAACGTAGATTGTAAGATGGACAGGTTAATCGAATAACACATGGCTAAAGCGAATTGTACTCACAACGTCGGATAAGTGGAGGAAAACAAACATAAGAAAAAATAAAAATAAAGAAATCACGTCGCGATTGTTACATCTTGGATATGTCACGAGAACCGAGATTAGTCAAATTTTTGCAAAGTTGTAATAAAAATTAACCAAAATGAACAAAAAAACGTAAACAAAGAGGGAAAAAACGCGAATAACAAACTGAACGGGACTCACGTGAACTGTGTTGCGACGCTTGGGTCATTGATAGAAAATTCGATTTTCAAAGAGAACATATGCCTTTAAATATGTGAATGAGAGAGAGAGAGAGAGAGAGAGAGAGAGCGTCAGAAATATTACGAGATGCGAGGGATAAAAGATACACGAGAAGAGTGTAGAAAAAAAATTTTAAAAGCGTAGGAGAGATGAGAAAAAAAAATATTGCGTCGAGGAATGACACGACGCGGACAGAAACCTTAGTTTGTGTTATAAAAGCGCTTGTAGAACGCGCTCTTGCACCTAGTCGACTAATCCCGTAGACTCCGCTGGATGTCTTAAAATTATGATTAAAAAGAAACAGAAGAACGAAAAAAAAAATTTAAACAAAATACTGACGAAAATTTGAGAGAAATTTGATTACTACAATACCAAATTAAAAAAAGAAAAAAAGAACAAAAAAATCATGGAGGCCTTCGTGTCCGGATGATCGAATGGCATCTTCCTTCCCTAACCTGCCGCAGAGGGGGCTCGCTTATTATGCACAGTATCCGGGGTAAGCTGCATAATTTGTTGGTCTACGGCAGATTGGCGAACACTTTGTTTATCTGACCAAAACTGTAATACTGTAATACTTGCTGTTGCTATAAAGAATAGAGGAATAATAAGCTATGGACAATTTACGTATAATAATTGAATGTATGTGCTACAAAGAAAAAAAAACAAAAAAAATAAAACAGAAAAACGTTTGCTTCAAACGTCAATTCTCCCATGATGCCTCGCGATGTTCGCGCACGTGTCTCTCGCGGCTGTTCCGCGTACTAAATTAGCGCGGGAAATTTGACAGATTTGCAAATGGAAAATAACTCGCGAGCGCCTGAGCGAACATCGCGACATTCCTTTCCACTCGAAATCTAGTGTTATTCCAGTTTTTGTTTTCGAAAGAGTATGCGTTGCTAAAAATAATGTACTAATCTTTATTTTATTATCGTTACAAGCTTTGATATCTTATCGATGATATCGATTAGGGAAATATGACGGAATTTAAAAAAAATTTATTTACTTTGAATTATATTTTTATATTTTAATTTTTGACTCTGCAACCTGAAAAAGTGTTCATGAAAGGTAATAAAAATAAAAGACAATGAAACACAATTGTTATATCAACATTTTTTTATTACAAATATAAGCCTCTAGTACTTTCTAATATATATATCAAGAAGGAATCAACACCATTTCAAAATACGAACAAAAATAATTATGCATTTAGAAGCTCATCATCGCTGTCAGAGTCTGTTACACAGCGAGTCGTTTCACCGACATCCAGTAGCAGCTGAGCCTCCTCGGTTGCATCGACCTGCAATCAACAAAATCATTGAAACGTAAGTAACGTGCACTGAGTCGCGTAGTGCACTTTTATATTATTATTATTATTATATTTTTCCAGTCGGAAAGAGAAAGTTTTATATCCGTGGTAAACCGTTGGTGAAGACAAAAATGTTCAGATAATTTATTTCACTGTGAAAAATAACATAGAAGAGAAACGCATAATATTTAAAATTATTAAATTAATTTGAATAATTGCGTAATAATAAACAAAACTTCAGATAGCGCTTTAAATAATTTTCTACCACACAACTTCAAGCAAAACCTTTTACCAAGCATGTCACTAAAAAACAAATTAAACACAAAAAAAGCAACTCACAAAATCTGACTCTCGTACAAAAAAATTGTAAAATCAAATTTTGGGTATTTTGGGAAAAACTGAAATTTTAATGGGATGAAATATTTGTATTTGTTATATGTATACATCAATGAATAATAAGACTTTGGAAAAGATTTTGTGAACGTTAAAAAGTAATTCGTAAAATCAATATGAGCATAAAAATTACCTCGAAAACCATAATGGAAGTGCTGCCTCAAATTCTCTATCGTGCCGATGCACGTATGGCACTTACAATAAATGTGCCTTCAAAAAGAATGATACGAAGTCTCTGAATACTAGCCATTAAGACTAAAAATTGATGAAATTAAATGAAAAAAACGATTATTAAGCACTTTAAACAATTTTTCACAAATTTCGAAGTCAACCAAAGCCTTTATAATAAGCATGCCTCATGAAAAACAAATTTAAATTTTAAAAAACAACACGAATAATCTGATTGGTACAAAAAATTCGTTAGATAAATTTTGAGTATTTTGGAAAAACGTAAATTCAAATAGTACAGAATATTTGTATTTTTTAACCGCGTGAATGAAAGATAGAACGTTGGAATATATTTTTTGGCGTTAGAAAGTAATCCATAGACCATTAAATGAAAAAAAATTACCTCAAAAATCATAATGGAAGTGCTGCCTGAAATTCTCTGGTATCGATGCACATATAGCACTTACAATGTATGTATCTTTAAAAAGAACGAAATGGAGTATCTGAATAATAGCTATTGAAATTATAAAAGTGTTTAGGAATCGGAACAATACTGTTATGCGTAATAAAGTGATATGAAAGAAAAGAATTCAAAACTGAAAGTGCTTGAAGGATGATCTATGATGCAACATTTTCACACTTTATATAATAATACTGTGACGACAATTTATCGTATGTCCTGAAAAAAGAAAAGAAAACAAAGAAAAGTAAGCAAAATTTTAACGCGCGTAAAATAAAAATTCATGCGTGGAATGAAAATTCTTATTGAAGACCAAATTTTTTGGTAATGTAATTTACATTCACTCACTGGTAAAAATATCCAGCTTAGTCTTTCTTTGTAGAATTTAATTTTTGCCATTTAGCATTGGCATTTGTTTTAAAAAAATTGTTTTCGTTGTTACAAAAGTATATTTTTTAATAATTGTCATTAGTGTCAATTTTACTGCCACCACCAGCTCAAATCACACTACACAAATATGTATCCTCTGTCGAATGAGTTGTGAAAGCAGAGAACGATGGATCGCCTTCCACTCTAGGCATTGTCACTTACTTTGGTGTACTGGGCACGACAATTGTCTCGTCTCGATGAAAAACAATTTACGCAGGATTTCAAACGAGCTCTTCGCTCCGGATTCCAGAGATAAATTACCGAAAGTACAGCAATTACGACTGTCAATGCAATTCCAAGAGTTGGACCAACTGAAAAAAAAAATTTAGGATTTTGTAATTTTTATATACAAAATTCTTATCGATAAAAATAAAAAATTATAAAATTCTCTCAAATCTTTTTGTATAAAAAATATTCTCGAACGGTATGAAAGTCTTTACAATACGTAAGAATTCAAACTGAAAGATAATTCCTTCTAGCAATCGACGAAAAGAAAAAGTTCGGGTTACGGAATAGAAAGTTACTCACTATTTCCTTTGACGGTTTCTTCAATATTTTCTGTAGTCTTTTCTGTTTTCGGAACTTCGTCTATCTTTTTTTCCTCGACTCTGTAATTTACGCAAACTACGCTCGTCCTCCATTCGAATGTCACGCTGCATTCTTCCTCCTGGAAAAATAAAATACTCAACGTTAAAAAAATCGATAGTCTTCGAAAAATTTGTTCTTTAACAGGAAAATTTTATATTCTCGAAGATTTATAACTGGCTGTAAGAATATAATGAAATGAAGAATTTTATTTGATGCGTTGTAGGAATATTTCATTTAAAGTTTTTATTACAGCGGCTCTGCGTTGTGGAAAATGTATAAAAATATTTTTTTCTTAAGTATCCAGAGAGAAGACGTAACTGTATCTTTTTCAAGGGGCAGAGATCGAGGGCAAAAGGGTTCTGGAAAGAGTCAAGGGCCTGGAATCTCGTCGATTTGGATTATCGAAACACTCGAGTTCTGATATACATCCGGTCGAGCCTATCATAAAGAAAACTCGCATTAAAAAGTCGAAGAAGATAGTTTCGTAATGATCGGTAGCCAACGAGTGCATTCGTGGTTACCGTTAAGAGGATAATAAAAACGTACGACCGTTATAATTTATTACAGTCGAAGTTTCGTAGGCCCCGAGCGCATCGCAGGTACCAAAAAGGGCTCAGAAAATACCAGATGAGGCTCGAAAGCCCTCGCGTTCTCTTTTGACATTATCTCTAGACCAGACTGCTCCTCTCTCGGATATTGAATTATCGAAGCATTTTAAAACATCAAAAACAAATATATTCTCAAAATATTTCTGACAGGTGACTCGACTTCTTTTTTCCTCTGGGAATTTTGTCGTTACAGGGGACATCTTCGATCGGAGTTGTGGGAAATTTTAATGAACCTATTCCGTCGTGGTAAAAATAGAAATAATTTTTGAATCGTAAAAATTAAATAGAATTGTTTTTTAACCAATAATTACACGCTTTATGCTCATTAAATTGATAATTTTAAAATAAATTTAAATAAAAAAAAGAAAAAAATGTATTAATTTGATAAAAAAAAATTATCCAGTCTTGCGACAAAAATGTTTATAATTATAATAGAAGATATGCATTTAGTGTATAAACAAATATATTATCACATATCGAAAAAATTCGTATTCCAAATATTTTTTACAGGCGATTTGATTTATTTTTAGTGTTGGGAATTTTGTCAATTCCCGAGATATTTCTTATCGGAGTTGTGGGAAATCTTGCGAGACATTGAATGAGACTATCAGTCTCATTAAAATCAGGAATAATTCATGAATATAAATGGAGCCATAAAAAAATGTAAAAAATAATCGAATACTGTCAATTAAAGAAAGATTAATGAACGTTCACTTTTAATGCAACAATGCATCTCAATAATTATTCAAAAATCACAAAAAATGAATATGTTAACAAAATATTTCTGACCGTCGACTATTATTAATTATTATCTTTACAAATTTTGTTATTATTTGTCGACTCATTTAAAAATTGAAAAAAAATTGAGCAAGACACAAAATGTATCTTTTAATGTTGATAAAAAACTCTGTTTTTAAAGAACTAATTGATACAACAGTATAAAAAAAGACTGCGTTGAGATATCGTGAAAGAGTTTTATTTTCATTGCAGCGTTGCATTCGAGTGGAGAAAAACGTAATTACGATCGCAGCAGATGTTTCTGACGCCTCGGCTTTTTTTCAGCAGTTAAATAAATAAATGTCCTATCGGAGATAGCGAAGACGCGCGACTATCGCGCGTCGAGACTCTCGAAACGACTTTTCCAGAACGGAAAGACGATCTGAGTAAATAAATATACGGAAGCTAGTTCCTCCTCTTGACTCTCGTTCTTCTTTTTTTACGAGATTTTCCTAATTTTTACGACTCGAGCACGCTTGTGTTCCGGTTTTAAGAGGATCGACATTCTTGTGAAACAGACGCAAGGACTCAGGCCAGACCACGTGTGCACTTCGATCACACGGATCTTTCCCAAGAATAGAAAAAAGAGAGTAAGAGGAGGGACACATCGGACTTGTAATGACTGGAAGGAAGTCCCTTTATTCCGGCACGTACGGACTCTTACCATGTGGCTGGCAGAACGCTTCGATAAATCCTCAGCTCAATGGCATCCTGAATCGTTGCATTATTCATGATATTCGCTTTTACAAATATTCTTTTTTTATAGAGATCATCGTGGATTTATATATTTCAAAAGATTATCATTTATCAAAGATAAGAAATTTGCACGTTTAATGCCGAAGATCTTGTTTTTAATTAATTTTACTGATATTTTGGAGTTATTCATAATATTCGCTTTTATAAATATTTTTTTATTGTGATGATCTTGAACGTTCATTTAAAAAAGTTATTTATCAAATTTAATAATTTTGTAACATTTATGAAAAAAATCTTGTTTTAATTAATTTTACAAATAATTTACTTTTTTTATGCTCTTTTACTGCAATTTGTTATCTTAATTATGAAAAATTATTTGCTAAAAGTATTTTATTTAAATGCTGCTTCATCAATAAATCAATTTGTTGTTAATTAAATAATTTTATTGAATATAAAAAAGTTTAAAACAGCGTTGAACATTTTTTCTGATAAATTAAAATTTAGATCAAGTTACCTCAGTGAAGAAAATATGAAAAAATTTGTACCAAAAAGCAAGTTAATAGAAACGTGATAAAATGAGTTACTCTCCTGAATATTTATTTTTAAATAAATATTTTCGATTCATTGCAATTTAAGAATCGAAAATTTTTTGTTTAACATGAGATAAAGTTTTTCATCGGTGCAACGTAAAAATTCTTCTAGGAAAATGAAAATCGAAACGCAGTTATCTTGAAAAATATAAAAAACCATACTGAAACAAATTTTTTTCAAATCCGTGAACAGTATGTGAATCGGTGCGAAAGAAATGAACGAGAAAAATTCTCGAATTTCACGTTTTGCGGTAAGTTTCAAAAGTCAAGGGCGAAATGAAAAGTCTTGTGGGAGAGTTTTCCGGAGTCTCCGAGCGCAAGGGTCGCCGTAAAATTGTTTCGAAAGTTTCCAGACTTCTGACATGTGACAGGAAAAACGTGATTCGGGGCTGGCATCTCGAGATAATCCCACGCTCGTGTGCTGATCCTTTTCTCCGTTATTATTGTTATTATTATATTTTTAAAGCCAAAACGTGTACCCAGGCGCGTGCTGTCATCCCCGCCCGAGAATCAACATCAAAAAACACGTCCCGCATCTATTACTCTCAATATTTAAATCGGTTAATTTGGGATACGTTTGTCGAGTCTAAAAAAATAATGCTCTAAAAATATATTTTTTTAACGACATGATTTTACCTTTAAATTTCGTTGTTCAAAATTTTCTTCGAGTCAAAATTTAAAGAAAAATTATTTAAAATGAACTAAAAATATTACCAATCTAAAAAAGAGAAAAATCTTACAATATTTATTGATTATTTGATTTTTTTAATGGCACGAAATGACTTTGCATTTTCATAATTCACAGAATTTTCTTCGGATAAGGATTTTATAAAAATTGTCATTCCTAAAAATGACTAAAATCGGTCAGAATCTCGCGCATTATCACAAAATTGAGAACGATACTTTTTTTTTTGTAAATACGATTGTTAGACTGAGCAAACGTTGTCGAGTCCTTTGACACATTAATCTCCAATATTATTTTTTCTCCCGTTTATTGGAGCGTCTTCAGCTTCCTCAAATGAGGAAGCTGAAGATAACGGTCTTATCGTTGCGCGATGTGTTTATCTTGGTGATCTCATTGATGAAGTGGCAAATTGATGGATTACTGTAACACGCACCGATTGTATACGCGATTAGCGAAAAGATTTCTTATTTTAATTCATAACGCGCGCTAAAGAAAAATGTTCAGCCGGATCCAACCATCAGTCGGGGCTCAAATGCATAAAAATAAATAAATGACTCTTGAAAAATTGCCAATTAAAAAAAAATGAAATATCAGAAACAGAAAAAAAACTTCCCGAAAACAAAATTTTCCCTTATCTCGAGGGAAAAAAACCTCACGCATGAAATCTTTCCAACAAAAAAAACATGATCGATGTCTACGAAACTTATAAATTCGATTTTCTTTATCATCGAATATTGTCATAATAACGTATATAATGAAGGACCCCAAATGAGAGATGAGAATCGAGTTCACAGATGCGTGTGTGGGAGTAAAGTGGCGACGACGAGCGCGAGACCGAGAGGAACGGAGATGGAAAAAAAAGCGAGAGAGAGAGAGAGAAGAGAAACGTGCTCCCTTCCTAGCGATCCGGCGATCGGAGAGGTTCCGGGAACGAAAGACGCAACAAACGGCCAGTTCGTGGCGAGCTGCGTTCCCGAACAGATCCGCGAGCTCGCGCGAGACAATTTTTTCCTTCTCAAAAGCGACTAACATTTAACGTTTCGCTCAGAGATCGAGAGTGCAAATGTGTTTTCAGTTCATCCGTTTACTGGATTCAGATCGAATTAGTCAATTTTATTTAAACTAAATTTAATTAATTTTTTTTATCTTATCAAAGTGAGGTTAGTCTAAAAATTTCAAAGCCAAGTGCGCGGGATTTGCTTGATAAGACGAAAAATTCAATAACGGAGTGCGAGATTGAAGATTCATTATTGAGGACTCTTTGGTAGTTTTAGCGAGTGCAAAATCAGTGCACGAGGTGGATAACAAAAAGAGGAAAACAAATCGAGGCTGAATGGTACCAGAATCGTAAGAGAGACACGTTGGATTCCGCACCTTGCGTATATACGGTGAGTAACGTCGGGGATCAACAAACTAGTAGCCTGGCGAACTCGATACTTATTTTTTTTACGTAACGCGACTTCGAGGCGAAAAATTTCTCTTATCAGTCTCCCTCTTTTTTTTCACCTCGCCGGTCGAGAGCCGCTTGCGTAAAATTGCGTGTGAACGTTACACAAACTCGTTGAGAAGTTGCGCGCGTATCGTGGATTAAAAAAATCTCGTCGAATCGCCGCTGTTATCATTTCGGACGTTTATCGCACATTATTTTCACATTTTCGAGTCGGACGCGACATTTTTTTCGGAGCTTCGGGATTTGAGAAACGATTTTTCGTTTTTTCTGCGCTCGTTTGCGGTACGAGGAACGGGAAACGCGATTTCCGGAGATATCGGCGCGATCGACGTCATTCGCGACGGATGTGTTTACCGGACGCGAAACAAATTCCCATTCCCGTTGAATTTTCCCAAGATCTTTGGTGTTTTTTACTCTCATGTTTTTCAGTGATAAAAAATGCCTCCCCGGTCGCCGAGACTGTAAACTTTGATCCCTCGGTGATATAAATGTTATGATGTAAATGAAAATGCCGTCAGTCCACTTTCGCTCTCGATTAACGTTGGTTTTTCCATCATTTGATTTTATACGAATGAATTGTATAAAAATGAATATTATAAATCTCGACAAATATAAATTTGAACACTTTTCTGTCGCCTTTCAACTGAATTGAGGCATTGTTAAGAATTTTCAAAGTTTTTGGTTATAAATTGAATCTATTTTGCAATTACATAATAATCATATGACTATGAATTTGGTTCATTGTTTTTTCAATTCATTTATGAATCTGCAGTTAAATAATATAATTTACTGATTGGTTTATGCTCAGATATAATCAACATAATAATGACTTGATTTAAAAATTTGAATTGAATATTGATAATGTTGAATTTAACACTTTTTCATATAAAAATTTCATGTGTTGATTTGAAAATTAATTTTAAACACCCAATTTACGTTTATAATTTTTGAACTATTCGATATTCATATCAAATGTTAATACTCTAGTTTAAATATTTTAATCGAAAATTATTGATCGAAATTCGGTACCATGAAGTATCAACCACAGAAACATGATTTTTACTTTTAAAATTAACTTTTGAATTCGTATACGTGCAAAATATAGTCTCAAATGTCATGTTAACAGAATGATCGTGAGACATTCCGAGATGCGATTAAGTAATTGCTATCCGTGTCTCTCGACGTAAATTATAAAATGTAAAAATACAGGTTTCGCGGTCCGAGTGCAGTACCTTCGCGGAAATTTATGATGGAAATAAATAAATGATTGTTCAAGGATCGGCGAACACGACGGTATTTCCCCGATCACTGAAACCGAGAATTATTTTTTTCCCTATATTTACCACTCACGGGGAAGACTGGAAAAAATAATTGTGGACAAGTCGCCAGTGGGACAGCGAAGTTCGATTTCGATAAAATTATCATTCGATTGGCCAGGAAAAAAACAAACAATAATAAACGCGAATGTGTGCATACGAAATTGCGGTGTGCGCAATTTTGTCTCTACGACGCAAGGAGAATCCGTTCGCGTTTTATCGGGTTTTCGATGATCCAGAGTTCGCGTCACGTTCCGATTATCATTTGAAAAAAAAGAAGAAAAAATAACACGTTTCTCTTATCATAGAAAAATTCAGCGCGTGTTCATTCTCGAAGCGATCGTCGGAGTCGAGCGTTGAATTTATCAATTAATTGGCATCTAAAAATTACCATCTCTCTCGTCCTCTGTTCGATTCAGAGATTGTTACTGTACTAACTAACCTGATCATCTTGGACAAAAATTGAAATTAATTTCGTATGACGTCACTTTATCCTCCGCTGCAGGGAAAATTTCTTATTGTTCCCACATCAATAGAATTTCTTACTATACGATCACTCAACTTTAACCCTCTTAATTGCTTTATGGACTTTACGCGATATCTTTAAGCATTGAGCATTTCGAGACGAAATTTTAACGATATTTTTGAACAATATGAAATTTAATGAACATGGATAAAAATATTTGTAATTAATTGCAAGTTGATAATAATGAGTTTCAAAAATAAAGCAAAGTAATTCATAGTAAAAATTCATTGTAGAATCAAATCAATAATTTTTATTGAGCCTTTTAAAAAATAAACGAAAAATGTCATGTGAATTATTTATTTTAAAAAAAAGTCCAAGGAATGGTGAAAATTTATGCGTATTATAAAAATTCTCTTATTTCGTAGAATGAAAGTATAATAAACGGAGAAACTTTTTTCCCGTATTTATGCAATGGTAAAAATATGCAATAATTATCGTGTGAAATGTTTATTTAAAAAAAAAAAATAAAAAATCACACATAGTAAAAAATGCTCAAGTGAAATGTAATTTTCCTTCTTTCGAAGAATGAAAGTATAGTAAATGAATGAAGTTTTATCCTGGTATCATCGGAGGACTTTTGTAAAAATATGTAAAAGCGAGCGTGTAAAATATTTATATATGCACGTGTAAAATGTATGTACCCGGGCCGAGAGTAATGGCACAAACTCAACGTCTTTCGAAAAAGTTGCTTGACCAGAAATCCGGGATCTCGCGGTGTCGGTCCCCGCCTCTGTCATTCGTGTATGTTGAAAGAGAATGTAAAAATAGCAACGAGACACTCGTACACGCTCATGAAAGAGAGAGAGGGAGAGAGAAACGAGGAAAAAAATCAAATTTCAATACTCAGATCCTTCGAACCGTGGACATAATGAAATCTCAAATTAAAATCGTGTTCCTAAAAAATTCGGCCCAGAACCGGAATATTAAAAAATGAAAAAAAAAATCGAAGAATGAATCGAATAAAGGTTGACGTCCCTTTTTGAGCAGCGACTCAAAACCTGTTCCCATATCTCGAAACATAAATTGAATTGAATTATTGAAACAAAAAAAATATTCTTCTGAAAAAAAAACGCAAAACAAAAAATAAAAAAATTTCTTAAAAACGGCAAAAACGAACGTTGCGAATGTCACACGCAATTTTCTCAGCATTCATCTTATTTTTGAAAAATTATATAACATTTGCAACGTTGTTTTTTGCTTCTCAAATTTTTTTTATTTATTCATATTTTTTAAGTTTTTTTTGTTATCAGCAGTAAAAAATTTGAATAAATAAATTTACTTAAATAAAAAATACATAAATATTCGAAATTTCGCCATGGTTTTTCCAGTGGAAAAAAGAGTTCAGAGAAAATTTATACAGATCGAACGATGCGATGACTACGAAATCCACGTACATAAAAAAGAACAATCGCGGATTTTCAAACGGTTGAAAGAGAGCGCCATGGTAGAATACGTAATGAAAGGAGGAGGAGTAACGAATGAATGTTGTACACTCGATGTACATTCGAGCCTCGAGTTTTTGTCGAGCCAGCTCACAATTCCGAGAGTCTAGTTCAACGGAGGAAAATTCTCAGTTCGTTTCACAAAAGTACGAACAGGTCGAAAGCCTTCATATCGGTCAATGTCGTTCTGCGTCGTTTGCACAAAATTCGTCAGTGACGCTATACATATATTTTAACGATAATTGACCATCAGCAGAGCGAATCATATCTGCTCAAAATCTAATCAAAAATCAAATTGTTAAAAATATTTCGGCTTGGAGGACCTTGAGCGAAAACAAAAAAGAAGGAAATGAGCAATTGGTATAAAAAAATCAACAATTAAAAAAAAAGTGCAACGTCGATGCATCATAGATTTCTGCATAAGATCGTACGAGCTTGTTTTTTCAGCTCTCGATTCCTGTAAACATCAAATAAAATAGATTAATCAAGATGTTTGCTTCTTCTCGCCTCGTGCAAGCTGACAGCAAGAATTTTTCCTAGAGCGCTGGATTTTTACAAGGATTTTCCCGTGAGATCGAACCGTTCGGCAAAACTGGCGATCGAGCGGTGACGTGATGTTTAGAATCGAGGAGTAGAAGAGTTTATCTTTCGTGCATGTGCGCGTGTCACTGGCGTAAACGAGAGAAAGAGAGATGAGAGAGAGAACGGACGAGCTTCGGCCTTGAACGCCCGTTGGAATTGAATTGACGACTCATGGTAGGAGCGAAAAGAAGAAAACGTACAGTCCCCTGTTTGCTTGCGTCAGTGTGCAGAGAATATTGATAAACCAGAAAAACGATGGGCGAGGATTCGTGTTTAGGCCTGGGCGTTTTCATAAAGATTTCGCGAGATTCTGGGAATTGGAACTTTGTTTTTCGTTCTGGGAGGAAGAAAATTTTCCCAAAATATCTCGCGACACTGTTTCATTGAATGAAACTTCGTGGTCTATCAATGAACCGCCTTTTCTTATGGAGATATGGAAAAAAATGATAAAGAAGAGTTAAATAAGTTTCTCAAACGATTTCCGTATCAATTAAAACGCCTCCTTAAAAAATATGCGTAAATGAAAGAGTTCAAAAGCTTAGACCTGGGCGTATTAATGACGATTTCGCGATTCTGGGAACCAAGAAATTTTGTTTTTGGGATGAAGAAAACTTTCCCAAAATTTATCGCGACAAAATTGTTTTTGTCGCATAAAACTAAGAATTCCGTATCAATTCATAAAGACATATGGAAAAAATGGATGAGTGAGAGTTCACGCTTAGACCTGGGCGTTTCCGTAACGACTTATTCCGGGTATTGAGAACTTTGTTTACACGACGATAATTTTTTCAAAAAATCGTGGGAGAGAAATTGCTTGAATGAACGGAAATACATAATTTTTTTTAATGACTTTGGTTAATTTCTTGACTTGGAGACTGTTTTGAAAAATTGATCGGAGACTATAATTATTTATAATAAAAATATTAATTTTATAAATATTGTACTTCTCATAAATTCTCAAACATCTCATAAAAACCATAGAAAATTAGAAAAATATTAAATCGTTCGATTTATCAGATTAGGGAAGGAATAAATTCACAATAAAATATTAAAAATTAAATAAAGCATTTTTCCAAACATGAATGATGATAAAATCAATCTCACTTAACAAATACGTGACACAGTGCATCCGAGTCGTTTAACGAAATTCTCGTTTTATCGTTACAGCGCAGAAACGTCAAATCTCGATATCAACAATGAACGAAAAGATGGATTGGCGATCATGGATAATAATTTTATTACTATCCGGAAGCGCGTGGGGTTTCGATTGTCCGGAAGCTCCGGGCTGCAGCCACTGCCAGAGACAGGTCGAAAATATTTACGAGATGGATTGTTCGACGAGCAACGACGACATGATAAAGGTCGAGATACGTGAGAAGGAATACGTCAAACTGATATGCAAGAAAGCAGAGGAGAATTGGAATGCGTTTCATCTTGGTGCTTCGAACTCGTTTCGGGGTATAAAGACATTATACTTCGGAAGATGTAATGTGCCATCGGGAGATGGATTGAGGACGATCGCTGATAGATTGCTGATCGACAAAATAGAGACTCTTCACTTCAATTCCTACACGAATCTCAGCTCGACACTGACGAACGACACTCTGCGAGGTCTCAACACCCTGAAGAAGTTGATCCTGATCAGCAACAATTTCACATATCTGCCTGAAAATTTGCTTCAGGATCTCGGAGAGCTGAGTTGGCTGCATCTACAAGACAACAACGTGCATCACATACCAAAGAACTTTTTTCTCGGTACTCCAAAACTGGAATTACTCGAGATGAGTACGAACAAGCTCGAGACCATCGATTCCAACACATTCAGCAATGTACCCAAATTGCGATTTCTCGCTCTTTGGGACAACAAAGTGTCGAAAATCTTGCCAAACGCGTTTGATGGTCTTCCGGCGTTGGGTACGCTGAGTCTGCATCACAACAAGTTGGAATCATTGCCAGAGGGATTGTTCGATCGGTTGGAGAATTTGACGATCGTGAATCTGTCACAAAATAATTTCACGATGGACTCGATACCGAAAGCTCTTTTCGCTAATCGGAATAAGCTTCAGAGCGTCGTTTTTATGGAGAACGCGAGAAACATGACGACACTGCCGAATGGTTTTTTCGCGAATTTGACGAAATTACAGACGATCATGCTGAGAAAAATCGGTCTGGTGACTCTGCCGGAGGATCTCCTTTGGGGATCGACGAGTCTTCAGAATCTCAGCATGGAGAAGAATTATTTATCTACACTGCCAAGCAAGATCTTCAAGGACAATCCTGAGCTCTTTTCGATTAATCTTCAATTCAACGAACTTTCCGATCTCCCGGATGATGTTTTTACGGATTTGAGGAAACTTGTGAAAATCGATTTATCGAAGAATCATCTCACACACATTTCCGAGTAATTATTTTCTGCTGATTATTTTTAATCTTTCTTTACTTAAAAAATTTATTGCAATTATTTTTTAAAAAATACAAAAATTACTGAAATCATCAAAATTGCGAATTAAAAATATTTTTCAAATGTTAATTTTTTTTTCAATTAAAATTTATCATCATTTTATCAAATCTTTTATCATTTATTATCAAAATTAAATTTGAGTATAAATATTTTAATTTTTCTAATCTTATTTTTTTATTATTTAGGAAACTCTTCTCGGGTCTCACATCATTGCGCGAATTAAACATGGAAAGGAACAGTCTCGTTAACATCGAATTCTTCGCTTTCAATTCCTTGGAAAAACTTCGCATAGCGAAATTCTCTCACAACTCGCTCACGCTGAGATCTTCCTACGGAGTGCATGATTCACCGTTCCGATCGAGTTTAGACTTACAAGAGCTCCATCTGGATCACAACAATGTTTCCGAAGTTTTTGAGGACTGGAAATATATTTTGACAAAACTGCGAGTCTTGGATCTTTCTCACAATGAGTTTACAGCTTTGACGGTACCTTTTTAAATTTTCCAACATTTATTTCAAATCGATCTTTCTTCGATTTTATAATAGAAATTAGAATGAATTATTCACGATTTAATTCTTTATACGAAACAAAATTAAATGAAATAATATAAAATTTAAATAAATATTAAGAAATACGCGGAAAATTCTCGATAATACAAAAACGTTTCAGACAAACTATATCTGTGAAATCTAATCTATCGATCAACATTACGTTACTATAATATCACAAATAGTTTAGATTGTATATACGAAATTGAATCTCTCGTTCAATGTCACTTGACTAAAATTTCCAACGTTTTTTTAATTTCTCTCGAATAAGAAATTTTTCACAAAAAAGTACATAAAATGCACTTTTATTATTGCACGAAATGCACGAAAAACAATATTCTCAAACTTTCGTAAAAATATTATTTAAATAATTTCAAAAATCATTAATATTTACCAAAAAAGTATAATAATTTGTTATTTTTTAATATTTCTGGAATTTTTTTGTTTCTGGGAAAATCTTTAAATTGAGAAAATTATCCAACTAAATTTGACTTCCCGGAAGATAAAATTTTTAACAAAGTTTCTAATTCGATATTTTCGTGTTTCAGGATCAAGATTTTCAATTCTTGTCGGAGAAGCTCAAGGTTGATCTCTCGAACAACAAAATACGACACGTGTTCTTAGAGTCCGTGGAAGTTTGGGCAGCGGATTGGACGTATCCACGAGACATGATAATATCGATCAAGAACAATCCCATAGATTGCGATTGCAAATTGTACGATCTGTTGCGATATCTCGAGGGCAGAATGCACCCTTACGTGCAGAACGCTTTTCACCTGGAGGTCGATAACCTGAAGTGTCAAGGTCCGACCGATTATGAAGACATTCCGATCACTCATTTGAAATCGAAGACTCTTCGTTGCGTCGCCGATCAGGTCGAGTACGACGCTCGGTGCCCGAATCGTTGCAATTGCGATATTCGACCCGAGGACAAAGCTTTCATCGTCAATTGCTCGAACGCGGGCTTGAAAGAAGCTCCGGAAAGCATCGACGTACCTGTCGGTTACTTCGTCGAACTCATACTCAGCAACAATTCCATAAAAAGTATACCAGATTTCCGCCAAACTGGATACGACAAGGTCACTCTCTTGGATCTCGATCGGAATCGAATTTCAAGAATCGGCGATACGTTGTTTCAACCTGCTTACAATCTCACTGTAAGTTACATATTGAAATTATAACAATCAAAATTTTTATGATATTCTTAAAATGTGATTGTGATGCTTAGTTGTTGATTAGATATTTGTAAATAATTTTGAATTCTCATATTTAATAAATAATTTATCATCACTTCGCATGCACAGAAAGTAAATTAAATTTAAAAAAAATAAAATTTTATTATTTATGCTTTTTTAAAGCTATTTTTTGTATCTAAGACTGATTAATTTTGAAATTTTTTTAAATAGTTCATTTCATAGTAATTGTATTAATTTTTATGGGAGTATTTATTAATTTTTTTTAATAATTGTAGATTCTCAAATTGGACAACAACAACCTTACGAGGGTGGATGAGAATACTTTAGCTGAACTGATCGCTAAACTGAGAACACTGACGATGTCAGAGAATCCATGGGAATGCGATTGCGAATTTTTCAAATTCATACAGAAGAGCAGTATGCTACCTTATCTCAGAGACCTGAAATGCAAGGATCACGATGTACCGATTTACCAAATGACGTCCGACGAGGTCTGTCCATCGAACGTCGGTTGGATCATAGGCGGTTGCTTGGGAGTAGCTATGATCGGACTGCTCATAGGGATAGTGGGAGGTGCGTACTACCGTTACGAGAGAGAGATCAAAGTCTGGTTGTACGCGAAAAAATGGTGTCTCTGGCTCGTAACGGAGGACGAGCTCGACAAGGACAAACTCTTCGACGCTTTCATCAGTTATTCCCACAAGGACGAGGATTTCGTGGTGAACAATTTAATCCCGAATCTCGAGGCTGGACCAAGACCGTTCAAGCTCTGCGTGCACTTCAGAGATTGGCTGGCCGGGGAATGGATACCGAATCAAATCGCTCGCTCCGTCGACGACTCACGTCGAACGATCGTCGTCCTGTCGCCGAATTTCCTGGAGAGCGTCTGGGGCAGAATGGAGTTCCGGGCTGCTCACAGTCAGGCTCTGAGCGAGGGCAGAGCTCGCGTCATCGTAATTCTCTACGGCGAGATCGGACCGACCGACGACCTCGATCCCGAGCTCAAAGCTTATCTGAGCATGAACACGTACGTCAAATGGGGCGACCCGTGGTTCTGGCAGAAGCTCAATTACGCGATGCCTCATCCACCTGAATTCACGAAGAGAAAATGGCGGAAGAATATTTACGAGAGAACGCAGCCTCGAATCGAGTTACCGAATGACAAGAGCGAATTGATCAACGGGGCTCCGGCCACGACGGAGATCTCGTCCACACCGCCTGCGGACTCTGTCAAAATTTTCATCGTCAACGGTGTGACGGATAACGAATCGCAGAAACAGACTGTCCTTGATACAAATAAAATAAACGAGGCAAATTCTCCCAGCATAATTACGAATAATGTCAAAAAATCTAATGACATGGTCAACAAAATTCAATGTACAACGGTATGACAAGCGATCGAGGACACGGAGAGACGTGTTGAAATAGAATGAAGATGCTTGTCATTTATTTTTTCATCAAGAAAAAAATTATATTCACCTGCGTAAAAAAAATTGTCTGGCACAGTAAAAAAATTTTTCATCCGGATGTGCAAAATTGTTTTGAAGTCATTGCGTCGAAGTCATTCAATTATGATGCAACATGATTATTTTTTGCTCGAGTGAGAAAATTATACACTTGAGTAAAAAATGTCTCATCCGGACGACTGAGCTAAATTTTTCCTCGGGAAGATGAAAAGGGGAATGCAAGTTGAAATAATTTGATTAGAAAGTGTGTGAGTGCCGCTTTGTACATAATTTGCGCGATAATTGGAGAGAAATGAACAATGTCGTTGCGCATGAGAAAAAAAAGAATTGCAGGACGAATCCCAAAGAGGGTGCGAGCCTCGCCTAGTCCGTGTGGCTGTATGTTCGTTTTTAAATTGCCATAACTCGCCATAACTCGAAGTAACTCGGGACGTGAATGATTCTCGATTGGAAATTGTTTTCTCCTTCAAGCGAACCGTGACACCGCAACATGACTGATAAATCGTGATATAAGATGTATATTAACGTTCATAAATCATACTCATTTTCATTTACCATTGAAACACAAATCATTTGAAAAATTATATCGCAAACTTGTCGCAATTCATTCCTAGATTTCAGAAGCGAAAAAATTCTACCTCATTCATTGTACAAAAAAATCGAAGTGCGAAAACGAGTTTCGAAAATCGTACGTGTTGAACGTTTCGAGGAAGAACTTGTTTTCCTGAGATTTCATTTCCATTCATTAGTTTTAAGAAATATTAGTTCATCGCGTGAGAATTCTTGTAAAAATGTTCCCTTGTTTATACTCGTAAAATACTCTAAGACTAATTAGATTATAAATAATAATTGTTAAGACCAATATTCGATTCCTCTGAAATTACATTTTATCGTGTGTCCATATTTCCATATTTTGATAAGTTTTATATAATATTGTACATTATTTTATATTAAAAAAAAAGAAAATGAAAAAATGAACGAGTTCATTTTAATAATTTTTGACTACGTAAAAAAGAAAAATAAAGAAACTGAATAAATATGAAGTGACTTTTTTGACAATTTTTTTTAGATGGAATTGTTTCCCAGGTCATTCGATCTCCATAATCCCTAATCTCAGCATAAACAGACTTGATGGGGATTCCCGGGGACTCTCGAATTTTACGAGGTGGGATTAAAGAAAAATGCGAGTGTTTTGAAGATGATGAAAATCAAAAAGTTTTTGCTCCAGAAAATCTTACGATAATATCGAGTTAAAAGTATTGAATATGTAATAACGAAAGTATGAAAATACAAATCTATACAAAAATAATCTATTTGTTTATAATTAACGTGAATACACGTCTATTATTTCGATCTCCAGATAATCCCTTCGTATATGTTTATCAAAATCAAGAAAAATTGAAAATGGTATAATCCGAATAACAAATAAAAGTTCGGCAATAGTAGCAAAATATCTAATTTAATTAAAAATTTTGTTTACTTTGTAAATTTATTAAAAATAATTAAGTAATTATTAATTAACCGTATCTTGAGCAATATTTTTCACGTTGTTTTTCATATCAATTGTTATAAAACTTTAAACAAAAATTTCACACTGAGTATTTTAAAAAATGATGGAAAATTGAAAAATTATTAGAGAACCCAAAAAATACGATAATATCCGAAAAACCAAGAATTTTTAAAAATGAAAACGTAAGACTTGCAGTAATAATTCCACGTGGATAAAAATCGATTTTACCCTTTTCCGTTACTATAAATTCTAGAATAGAAACTGCTCTTACAGTAATTGCCACGGACGATTATTACGACCAGATATATTTTGGGCAAAACCCGACAGTGTGGAAAACCGTTAATTACTCTCGTATACCTGCAAGTCTTCAACAGCCGAGGGAAACATTTAGGAATCGAGAGAAAAGTCTTTATGGCCCCATTGTCAATACCACCAGTACAGTTCTCCCCACCACGATTTTCAACCCTTACCGGAAGGTCTAGAAATTTTGAATAATTTCGTTCATTCAGTCGGCACGCGTCGATCGACGAGAACGTACACGGTGAAAGAAACGACAAGTGACCGGTAAATCCGTGAAGTAAACAAACATTCAATAACGTTGATTGAAATCATTGAAACGAAAAGTGTGAAAATGTATTTGCGATTGTGCTTGATTTGTCCCTTAATTTGGCCAATTTTAATGAGCGCCGGAGCTTTCGAGTGTCCGAAGGGTCCGGAGTGCGACGAGTGTCAAGTTCCCCTCGAGGACGTGTACGAAATTAATTGCGCGACGAATTCTCACGGGATTGTCCAAGCTCAAATAAGGCCGGACTCGTACGTGAGGTTGGTCTGTCGAAACTCAGCAAATTGGACGAAATTTCATCTCGGGGAGTCCCAATCGATTCGAGGCATAAAATCGGTCTCCTTCGACACGTGCAACTTGCCCGAGGACAACGGGCTCGAGCTCATTACGAGGCGATTGTTCGTCGAGGACGTCGAAACGTTGCGATTCCGTTCGAGCTTCAAATACGGAGCAACGATCGAGAGACGAAATTTGCATGGATTGAGCTCGCTCAGAGAATTAACGCTCACCGAGGTCGACCTGACGAACGCTCCGGAAGATCTTTTTCAGGATCTTCCAAATTTGGTGAAATTGAATCTACAAAAAACAAATTTGAAACGACTGCCGAGAAATTTCTTCAGATCGAAGAATCTCGAAGCGATCGAGCTCAGCACGAATCAACTCGCGAATTTGGACTCGAGCGTTTTTCAAAATCTCGAGCGTCTTCGGCTGCTGAGTATTTGGAACAACAAACTTGTTGAGATATCTCCGAACACTTTCGACGAACTCTCGTCACTCGAGACGCTCAATCTGAGGAGAAACAAATTGGAGAATTTGCCGAGCGATTTATTTCAGAGCCTCGGTAATTTGAAGATTTTGAGATTGTCGGAAAATAATTTTCTACCGAATTCTCTGGGTAGAGATTTGCTGAGGAGTTGTCACAGTCTCGAGGTCTTTGAGCTCGCGAATAATAGAAAAAATCTCACGACATTGCCGAATGGATTTTTCGGAAATTTGACGAAACTCGGAGCGATCAAGTTGAGAAAAATCGGCGTCTCTTCTCTGCCCGAAGATCTCTTTTGGGGCGTGACGAATCTGAAAAACATCAGCATTGAGAGAAATTATCTTTCGACGTTGCCGAGTCGAATCTTTAAAGATAATAATGACATATTTTCCATCGATCTGAACTTCAATGAACTCTCATCTCTTCCGGACGATATTTTTTCGAATTTGAAAAAACTTACGAAGCTGGATCTGTCGAAGAATCATCTCACGCATATTTCTGAGTAAGATTTTCAATTTAATTATTTTTTTGTTTTGAAATATTACTTCATGTGGACCTGTGTATTTTCTCTATTCAACTAAAGGAAAATAATTTTAGTTATAAAAAATTTTACGCGTGGTTCAATTTATAATTAAAAAATTTTTTAATAAAAATTTATGTAAGAAAAAAATTCTTTTCCCCTCCAATACGAATGTATTGAATTGTGGATTATTTATTGTGTTTTTTGTTTAGAAAACTTTTCTCCGGACTCACGTCATTACGAGAATTGAATATGGAGAATAATAACATGATCAGCGTTCATCACAACGCTTTTCGATCCCTACGAGAACTTAGAATTGCAAAATTCTCGTACAACGCGCTCACGTTGGAATCAACTTCAGAGTCAATGTCGGAATTAGCCTGGGAATCGCCGTTTCACTTCTGCGAAAATCTCGAGGAAATTTACTTGGATCACAATAACATTTCCAACATCTTCGTTGACTGGATGTTCTCCATGGGGTCCCTGCACGTCATCAATCTTTCTTACAACAGACTTCAACATTTAACGGTATTTGAAATATTTTATTATTTTTCATTCAAGTTTCTATTATAATTTTATGGTAATGGAATTTTTTTTTACTCATTTTTAACCAAATTTTTAATATTTTTTACCATGAAATTAAAAATATTTTTTTACTAAAATTAATATTTGATATTTGTAAAATATTTTTCTGCAAGAATTTCTAAGATGAAATGAGAAATATTTTTTGTATCTTGAACATGACATACAATTTGAATATTTACATAAAATTTTGATTTTATAATTTCTAGCACGAGGACTTGCAATTTTTATCTGAACATTTGAGAGTGGACCTGAGTCATAACAACATCAGTCACATTTATCTCAACGGAATCGACTCCTGGGCTTCATATCTCACTTATTCCCGTGACGTGGTAATCACGATAGAAAACAATCCTATAAGCTGCGACTGCGATTTGTACGATTTGCTTCGGTACTTCGAGGGACGTTTGCATCCGAACGCGAAGAAAGCTTTCCGTCTGGAGATTGGAAAAATGCGATGCACGGGGCCGGACGAGCTTCGGGGTGTCGCGATAAGCGATTTGGAGTCGAAAACCCTCAAATGCGAGGCGAACATTCCGGAACTCGAGACTCATTGTCCGAGCTCTTGCACTTGCCTGATTCGTCCCGAGAACAAAACTTGCATCATCAACTGCGCAAACGGAAATCTCACGGAAGCTCCTCCAGAAATTGAGTGTCCAATTAA
Organism: Cremastinae sp. B BG-2022a; assembly: GCA_030522605.1. NCBI lineage: Eukaryota > Metazoa > Arthropoda > Insecta > Hymenoptera > Ichneumonidae > Cremastinae sp. B BG-2022a. The sequence continues at coordinate 72,019 of JAPYYX010000232.1, forward strand.
TCATTGGATCGAATTGGATCTCAGTAACAATCATATCACTGATTTACCCAATTTAGGTCAACGAGGATATGAAAGGGTGATAGTCTTGAATCTCGACCACAATAACGTTTCGAAAATCTCCGCGGACAATCTGTCTTCGATTCTAAAGGTTCGTATCTTTTTTTTTGAATTTACAGTATGTATTTTGATTACATGTTTTATGGAATTGCATAAAAATATATTGCAATACAAATTTCAGTTCTTTAAGTTTAAAATTTCAATTTTAAAGAGGTTTATCGTTTCAAATTCGAGATCTTTAAGATAACAGATTAATTATGGAAAATTGTTTGGACTTAATTTTTATATTTCATTGAATTGATTGCCTCAATTTTTTGAATATTTGATACACTTTTGAATACCATTTCCTCGAATTGTTATTTCATTTACTTATTTTTTTCAACATAAATGAAAAACTAATTTATTTCTAATAATTTTTTTTAACTAAATTGCAGGAATTGAAACTGGATAGCAACAATTTATCAAGATTGGATCAAGCTACGATAGATTTTCTAAACAATTCAACGCAACTGACGAAATTGACACTGGAATCGAATCCTTGGCAATGTGACTGCGAAACTCGTGAATTTTTGAGCTTCGTTCAACAGAATAGTCCGATATTGCCGGATCTTCAGAATGTAACTTGCAGCGATCGAGACGAGGCGATATTTAGAATGACGACTGAAGAGTTTTGTCCATCCAACGTCAATTTGATAATAATAGCTGCCTCCCTGGGAATATCTTTCTTCGGAATTCTCATAGGAATATTGGCAGCTCTTTACTATCGTTACCAGAGAGAGATCAAAGTCTGGTTGTATGCGAAAAATTGTTGTCTCTGGCTCGTGACGGAGGACGAGCTCGACAAGGACAAACTCTTCGACGCTTTCATCAGTTATTCCCACAAGGACGAGGATTTCGTGGTGAATCATTTAATCCCGAATCTCGAGGCTGGACCAAGGCCGTTCAAACTCTGCGTGCACTTCAGAGATTGGCTGGCCGGGGACTGGATACCGAAACAAATCGCTCGCTCCGTCGATGACTCGCGTCGAACGATCGTCGTCCTGTCGCCGAATTTTCTGGAGAGCGTCTGGGGTAGAATGGAGTTCCGGGCTGCTCACAGTCAGGCTCTGAGCGAGGGCAGAGCTCGCGTCATCGTAATTCTCTACGGCGAGATTGGACCGACCGACGACCTCGATCCCGAGCTCCAAGCTTATCTGAGCATGAACACGTACGTCAAATGGGGTGACCCGTGGTTCTGGCAAAAGCTCAATTACGCGATGCCTCATCCCCCTGAATTCACGAAGAGCAAATGGCGGAAGAATATTTACGAGAGAACGCAGCCTCGAATCGAGTTATCGCATGACAATGTCGTTGCAAATGAGAAAAAAATTTTGTACGATGAATCCAGAGAGGGTGTGAGCCCCGTCTAATTCGTATGGTTTTACGTTCATTATTGAAATGATGTCATAACTCAAAATAACTGCAGATATAATTGAATTTCAGTTCGATATTATTTTCTCCTTCAAAATAACCATAGAACTGTTGAATGACTGATAAACCGTGATATAAGATGATACATAATTAATATTACTTCGTTTTTCATTTTCAATTTTTACTGAAAAAATATCATCTTAAAATTTTCTTCGCAATTCGTTCTTCGATTCTAGAATCGAAAAAATTCTATCTCAATTATTGTACACTAAAACTTAAGTAAAAAGTGAGTATTGGAAATCGTAGATGTTGAACATGAGATAGAACTACTTTTCGTAAATGTTATTTGGATTCATTAATTGTAATGAAACATTAGAATTCTTGTAAATAAGTTGCCTTGTTTATATTCCTGAAATACTTTAAGACAATTTTTTATATAATATTGTACATTATTTTATATTAAAAACCGACAATGAAATCAATTCAAATAAAGGCATGCTAATTTTTATAATTTTTCACTATATATAAAAAATAAAAATGGAATTGCAAAAATATCAAACCAAGTGGGTTAAAATTATTACTTTTTCTACGTAATTGTTTCGGAATTGAAAGATAAAAATTCTAAATTTCAGTGCGAATGTATATGGGGATTCCCAGGATTTGTCAAATTTTACATGATTACAGACAAAATAAGAGAAAAGTAAGAGCATTTCAAAAATGATAAAAATCCAAAAAAATTTGCTGAAGAAAAAAAATGATAATATGAAAAAATCGAAACGAATTTTGAAAATATCGTAAGAATTGCAGTAATAATTTCATGTGAATAAGATTTGATCTCATCCTTTACCGCGACAATAAAATTTAGTATAGAAACGGTCTTGAAGATAATTGCCACCAACGATTACTGCGACCGGATACACTTTGGGCAAAACCCGACAAAACCGTTAATTACTCTCATATATCTGCAAGTCTTTGACCACCAAGGGACGCATTTAAGAATCTAAAGAGGTCTTGAATAGCCCTACTATTGTTAATACCACTAGTAGAGAATTTTCTACCACAATTTTCAATCCTTACGGTAAGGTCCTGGGATTTTGAATAATTTCGAACATTTAATTACATAGGAACATCATCGAAACCTCAGAGCAAAATGATCAACGAGAAAAATGATAAAAAATGATTAACGATATATATTAAAATAATTTTACCACAAAATATACAAATGAAAATAATCGAATTGAATGAGAATAAAAACACTCACCCAAGTAATTATCGGTTCTCCAATTCCTGAAGACTCGTTACAGATGAAATGAACTTCTGACGATCTGAAACCTAAACCAATCTAATTAGCATTCCCATCGATACTAATGAAAGGTTAAAAAGCAACATTGTCCAAATTCTTACCAGTAGTACATTTAGAGCCGTTCGTAAACTGAAGTTTTATCACTTTTTTGTTATAATCGAAAATGACTAGAGAGGAGGTACCATAGCCCATGTCATTTTTGCAAACGGTCGAACCTTTGCAATGAGCATCACCTCCACAAATACTTATTTGGTATTCAACGCCAACTTGATTCTTCACCTGTGATTTATATAATTAAATGTTGTACTAGAATATGAAGTATTAAATTATCAATTGCTTTTATTACGTGTTGTGCTTAAAAAATATGAAAATTTTTTTAAATCATCAATCGAAATTCAAATAAAATTAAAAATTATGAAAGCAAAAGTGAAGTAAATTTTGATTCTTATTATATCTAAATATCGGAGCAATTTTATCATAATTATTATGGTTATTTTCTCACATTGATCACAGATTTTTGTCGCAATGGAGAAAGATCGATTTTGTGCGAAAGATGAGGATTGACAATCGTACAATTTTTCTCCCATTGTCCTTCCGCCGTTGCGCATACGATGCTGGTAACCCATTCAAAAACGTGAGTACAGCTTTCATAATGTTTGTATTTTGGAGCACCCTTAAGAAAAGGAAATAGTTTACAATTAAAAATTCAACTCCAAAATTAATTTTGTCGTCTCATTTACTAAAATGAATAAATTATTAACATAGTTCGAAAAACGTGTACTCACGGTAGCAGCTGAATAATTACAAGAGAATGTCAAATTTGAAGATAATTTCAATCGATTGTCTTCAGGACATGTTGAACCCTCGGTGTACTTTAAAATTACATTTTTCTTATCATCAAAAAATGGTTTCATCTCAGGATATCCAAGGCTCTAAAAAAAATGTTCATCTTAAATTTTTCATCCAAAGATCGACGACTTTCTCGTTAAGAAATTATAAAGTATGAAAAATTTACAGTCTCGTTGCTAAATTGACCATTCGCCTGAGGAATTACTCGGCAAGCTGCACTGCCATGTTCGCAAGTGAGGTACGGCTTAGGTACAAGTGGACGACAAACGCTTATGTGAAATTCCGTATCGTTGGCTTTGACGACATAATTTTCAGTCGATTGTATCAAAGATTCCAAACTAATTTCTCCGTTTCTTGTTTCGCATCTTACCTGTATGAAAAAATCAATAGCATCATTATGGATTAGCTCAAGAAGAAATCAATACAAAATATTCGAGTTTTACTTTCTTTTTGGTAGCTTGTGTGAGTCAGTTATGTATTTCGTTTGTGTTATTATCATAGCAGTTTCTAAATTATTTTTGTTTTACTTCAAATCCTTATAGAATACTTTATTAAATTTTTTTGTTAAGCTTCAACCCACCGGTTTTTCGCAAACCAATGGTGTGTTCCAGTGAATAACCAGTGAACAATTTTCGTGTTCCATAATGACAGGCGTATTCGCGGATTGTTCGGATCCGCAGAAGAAGGCAATGAATGTGTAGTAACGCTGATTTTTACCGCATTCCGCACCGTTGGTATAGTTAAGATAAGGACCGCCCTGACTCCACGTTAAATTTGCATTAGCCAAACCAGTGGAAACATTATTTCGTGTGTCACATGCGCCTATCGATATTTGGAAAAACGGCATGCCAGAAATTTATTCGATCGTGGGAATTTTTACATCCATTGAGAAGAATTTTACCTGAACCAACTGGACAAGAGCCATCCAACAAAGATCCACATACGCGAAAAACGTATTCAGTGCCGTTTGGCGTTGTGCTGTGGTAAGCCTTGTTCATCAGATCTTTCAGATTGTACCTAAAAAGCCAATGCTAATATCAGCACGATTCTTTGAATAGCGATAAGCTGAATAAACCGATGATCGAATATCCGTACGAGAAGTCGTGAATTATTTTTATTTAATGTGTCAAATACGTTTTTGTAAATGTTTGTGATATCGATTATCAGAAATGTTTTAGTTAAATAGACTTTAAAAGTGTACAAACTCCATATTGGTAAGTGGGTTGGTCACTTTGCACGTTCCAGCCGTGACTATGCTTCGGTTTTTCAATGATTCGACGCTGCAAGCAGCCACAGTTTTCCATCGAAATTTGTGATGACATTGCTCGTGTCCACCCAAATACTCTGGCACTGTATTCTGTATGGAATCGTGTATTATCATAATGAAATTTAGGAACGTACGTTTTTTTATTATTATAACAAGAAATTAATTTGTTTTCTCACCGTCGCGTGATAATCGCAGGAAAAAGAAATCGACGTTTGTACATGAAATGGTACATCATTACCTTTGAATTCACATATCCCTCCATTATTGTATGTCAAGACGAGATCTTTTGTATCATTATCGAACTTTGGTGATTCCTGAACATCTCCTAGTCCTTTGTAACTGGATGTTTAACAAGTAAATTAAAATATAACAACTTTACTCAATAATTCGTCATGAATAAGATATATTATTCTCACTACTGTAGATAAATTATTAATATCAATATCTAATTAATATATGACAGTTTAATGTTAATTATTTTTATATGAAATGAAAGTTAATCTAACTTTTTTTATAGTCGAGCTAGATACATGGACGTACCTGACTTTTTGAGTTTCGTCAGTTTCTCTCAAACAAGCACCTACGGATGGATGACATACGACGTCACGATCAAATACCACAGAGTGGCAAACGTTTAAAATAATCGTAGATCGAGGACTGATAGGAATTTTGTAATTGTCCGATCGAAACATCAAAGGGCTCAGATCGTAATGCTCGTTTGTGCTTCCAACAGCAGAGCAGTTTACTATTTTTTCAGGACCACACGCCTCTTTTGTTTCCCAGAGCAGGTGGTAGCTGCAGTGCTCAGATTGCTAAAAAAAGAAACATTTTATTTTTACACCTTCTATTTCGTGTAGTTTGAGGCATCAAATTTTATCATTCGCGAGATAACGAAACGGCTCTCCATAGAATAACTTCTTGGAACTTGATAATTTTCATTTGAGTATAGTACGTGAGATGTCGTGCGACTCGTGTATCTCTCTCTCTGCCTTATCATATCTTTGCAAAAATGCCATAAGTAATGAAAATTGTTCTCAGAATACGACCTCTTGCATACCAACATGTTTCAGAAAATCTTTATTTAATATTTCTTGAAATGAATGAATGATTCAATCCCAAATGCCAATAATCTCTGGATAGAATGTTTCCCTTCATGAATGCAAAATTATCTTCTAATCCGATGATACAAATCAACAGAAAAAACGAAACTATTACAGCAGTTACTTACGTCAGGTCTAATTTGTGGCAGTGTCCTGTTAACATTTTCATTTTTACATTTCATGTTGATGTGCATGGAATACTTTTCATTTTCTCTACACTCTTCACCTTCAAATGAAAACACGAGTTGTCCAGAACGAGTGTCAGGAGGACGGGGTGCCTGTTTTCCTGAAGCAATGTCACAAATTATATTAATTTAATCCAAAACTACATATAAACTGAAAATACATATAATATTGATATTGAGAGAAAAAATTTGGAAAGGCATAAAACATTACATATGTGTAAATAATTTAAATTACAATCCAGTTACCTATTCCTATTTCTTTGCCATTTTTTATGAGGCAAATTCTGTAACCTTCCATGCCATTGCATGTTTGATTCAATGGTTTGCACAGCTGCAGTTTTATAGTATCGCCGGATTTTTCATCTTTGATCGTGTAATCATTCTCCAGGCTGGACAAGCTGGTGAAATTGAAGACTGTCGAAAAAGCCTCTTCTCTTTCTACGCAGTAACTGGAAATATCTTTTGGCACCTATAGCGAGATAAAACAAAAATTATTCTCGGTAAATACATTTCATAACAAAACCGTTTTTACTTTATGCTTGAAAAATGAGAATGTTTTCATAAAATGCTTTAACATTTAAAATAAAATTTTTAATTTTATTTTATATTTTTCTAAATTGTACAGAATTTTAATTACAAGCGATCTGGCTGTATCGTTGGCAGTAGTATCTTTATTTATGTAGATTAATCTACATTATTTCAAAGTTTGATTCAAGAATTAATTGATATTAATAATTCAAAGAATCAAGAAAATATGATACAAAAATTGTTCGTAATTACGAAGACAAAAAATTTCATCAGTATCTTTTGTGTTTGACCTCTATTTGAATTTTTCATTCGATCTAGCTAATGAAAACAAAGTACTATATGTATACATATATATTCAAATACATATCGTCATACCCGATTTTGCGTCGATCGTGCACACGTTATTGTTATTAATAATAATAACGTTCCGAATGCTCGTAGCATGGTGAATAATTCTTCCAAAATCTTATTTTTTTAAACCAGGTATCACTCGGAACATGTCATGATATCAAGAATATGTACTAGGATGTGTCGATACTACAATCCGTCGAGCCGGCTACGAATTGTCACTTTCAACGTTCGGCCAGCATGGAAAATGCATGCACACGATAGAAAGCGCGCTTGCGCCGTATTTAGCTACATGGAGAAGAAAGACGCAACAGCATAAGCCATTGAGTTATGAACATATATTTTTGTTATCTAATACTCGTTCGCATCAGTTTATTTCTTTTCATTATTTGAGTCATAATAAAAGTGTTTACTTACAAGGATGTGTACCCATTTTGTCACTTCACATACTTTTCGCTGATTTTGAATTCTACTATACAAAAAGTGATTCTGCATCGATTACGATTAAAAAAAAACCCCCTTACCGGCCTTTTTAAAGAGATATTTAATATTTAGTACTGCATTTAACTCCGTGTTATTCGTAACGGAAGTCGATGAAATCACGCT
>JAPYYX010000233.1:0-80132 GCA_030522605.1 Cremastinae sp. B BG-2022a
TTTTTTTGTATCGCTACAATAGCTCCCGAGACACTAAAAAAAACACTAGAAAGATAGGAAAAATAGCGAAATTTTGAATTTTCCATAACTTTAAAAAAATTGTTTCCCTTTGGCATAACTTTGTTTCATGATGAAAGAAAACTTCCTAACAAAATTTATCCAAATCGAAAGGGGTCGATTCCAACCATTTGTCGATTTGATATGGAGAGACCCATGTGTTGAACGGGTTAAAAAGAATCGATCATGTTTTTTGCTGCTGACGTTGGATTTGCAGGAAAAACGTGTCTTTAGATCATCAGATTTAAAAAATCACAATTAAAGGAAATCAAACGTTCCTGGAAAATATATAACTAAATTTATTATCAGTTTTTCTCTTGCTTTGCGAGCAAGTTACAGTATATGAAAACACAAAAACTTTTAGTTGATGTACGCATTAAAGCTTTTCCATTCGAATATATACATGAAAAAAACATGCATCGGCTTTTGAAGATCTTATTCGGATGGAACGAATACAAGTTGCCTGGAAAGCCTACACTATACGCTTTTGACGCTTTCAACCCTTTGCGCGGAATGGTTGTATGCTTTTAAGAGAACTCCAGCAGGTTCTCAGTTATACAATTTGACGCAAAGTAACTGAATAATTGTAAATGATTTATTGTCTGCAAAAAATAGCGCAAACATGTTATTCTAATCGTTTTTTGCAAAAAATATTTCATTCACAGTCGAACTAGAAATTTCAATTCAATCTCTAACAACTATTAAGGAACATGGGAAAAATTTTATTTGAATGGATACTGACAACCCCTGGACTTCGTGGCACTTTTCTGTACATTTTCGAAAGTTGGAACGCGCGTCCATGCGTTGACATAGTGCATTGCCGCAAGTATGAGCAGTGGTACAAACTGAAATAAAACACTGATAGCTAGCCGAAATAAGGAAGAAGAGGAAACAATGTGGACAAAAAATAAAAATAATAAATCTAGTTGAGTAAATGCATATTTTGTGCTTCAGAAGATATTTTTATTTCAGCTTTTTTGATTATACACGAGCCACCAATGAGTTGTCTCAACATTTTTCAAAAGCATACCCTTGACAGAGGAACGGTTTGTGAGAGTATGGACTGGCGAGGTACACGAGTTCACACTTTCCGAGAAAAGCAGATATTTTTTGATGCACGAATTGCGCTCGCTATTCATTTCCGGCTAAAGAGCTTCCAAAGTCATGAAAGAGATATTACTGCGAGGCGCACATTTTTATGTAAACGAGCCTTGTCAGAAGCGCGTGAAAAAATGAAGACGAGCGCCGTTGGCTCATCCTCAATGCTCGCAATTCAAAATAAAAAAGAACGATCAGAACAAAACAGGAAAGCCCCATGTCTTACTCCCTTTCTCTTTATTCCTTTCTATACCGTAAATTTTCTTTCTTTATTCTTTCTTTTCTTCATGTCAGCCTCTAGATATCATATTTTGGAGATATTCCAATACTGGCTTACTTTTGCCGTATTTTTTTGTCTACAATCTAGATGTGTATTCCTTTCTTTCTGATAATGAAACCGAAACTTTTGTAGTCTAAAATTTCACTCTTCTCTGATAAAAAATAATGTTAAAAAAACTTTTTTGAAGAAGTAAAAAAAGTACGTCAAGTGATAAAATAGTTTTTAAAAAATGATAAGAAATTATTTTGTAACCAAGCAAACAAATATTTAAAAAACTTTTCATACAAAAACTCAATTGAACTCCTCAATGTATCTGGTGCAGTCTTTGTCGTTTCCATATCAAATAAGATTCATTAATTCCGCTTAAAGAACCGCGAATGATGAAATTTAATAAAAATCTAAACATTAGACGCGCCACTTCAAAAACTTTTACGTTCCTTCTTGATTTTTGGATGGAATAAATCGATTTCAGCTGGAAGGTACAGTGTACGGCGCGAAATATCAGATTCAATTACTTTCCGCAAACTGGTTCCCTAAAAATATCCTTTCGGGCATGTGAAGTCGGGATTGTGCAGGTGCCAACGATCGCATTAGACTTTGAGATCGGAAGAGAGGCTGAACTAACAGAACCGTAAAAAGAGCAATATCAGCGATTCTCACGAAACCGAAAAAGAAAAAAGAGGATAGCCTGCATAAAGAGTTTGTTCGTAGAGATATAGCTCGGTTTTTCACTTTGTGCTCACTTTGTGTCTGTTTTTTTAAATGTTTTTACTTCGAAATTGCTCTATGGACCACTTTGCCGACAACCTCGCTGCAAGAATCCTTTCATCTTGGTGATGAGCGTGTTTTTTTCACAGGAAAAATTTTACTTTTTGCAAGTACGGCACGTCACGTACTTTTATTAGATCCCATTCATTTTAATGACATCGACCAATCTCAAAACAGTGAATATTCAATACATTCACCAAGATAAAAAATTGAGTTGCAAATTTACTATTGGATCTATAGTACTCATTTAGCGACCGATTCGGGGATTTTTTGTGATTAAAATAGGCGTGTATTGGTAATATGAATAATATATAAATTCAAATTTATCGATACTACCAAGTTTAAATTATGGAATCTACGCAAAAGTTTTTAAAATATTTTTTTCACTTGGTCACAAAATGATTTCATATAATTTTGGGTCAACTATTTTATTACCTGGCGTACTTTTTCACTTTTTTAAAAAAGTTTCTTTTTACATATTTATCATCACAATATGATGATTTTCTATCTTTTTAATCTCGGTTGCGTTCATTATGTTCGGGTGTTCCAGAATAAGAATCGCATAGTGCACGGCAAGAACAAAGTACGATTGTTGATCGCGATCGACTTCTCGCGCTATAATCTTCTGTTCTCGTTGTGTTATTATTCGGCCTCGACCGTCCTTGCCCCGTGCGGTAGGCAATGCCGTTACCAACCAAGCATCGCGCAACGGAGAACGCTTTTTTCTCTCCATGCAGCAATACATAATATAAGGCGCGCGCGTTGACTCACGCCATGCCCTATGTATACTAACAGGTTCGAAAACATTTGCGTGGATGGTGGATTAGAAAGGCCGTTCGCGGGTCGCTCTCTCAGTCGACATGCGTAGGAGGAAAACTTTCCAACGAATAAACATCTGGCGCCTCTTCTCCTTTGCCCATTCTTTCTTATACCAAAAAACAGAATAAGTTCTTTTTCAATCATTTTTGTTAAAAGATTCATTCATGATAAGAACAATTATAATGATTGAATTACTTCTATATACTTGGGTTTATTTGCATCTTTGAACATTATTTGAGAATGTGAAAATTTCAATGTTCTTAGAAGTAAGAAATATCGTATATTACTGATAATTTGTCATAGGATTCTGAAAGAAATGGAGAGTGTGTGAGCATTTTCGAGAAAACTAATTTATCATCAGGGACGAAAGTATAAGAACTTGCTGATATCTAACGTAGAAAATTACTGCAACATCTATGCAAATGCATATTTTATGCATGTGGATGCATCGTGTTCTCACGTACAAATGTTCGCACATAGTATATACGTAAATAGCGCCACAAAGACAGAGAGATAGAGAATATTTTTCGCATGTTTTGTTCGTGTAAATTCTATACTCACAAGAACACCAATAAGATGGTGGAAGAAAAAAAGGCAAGTACATTTTTCAATAGTATGTGGTAAACAGTAAGTTTATTATAAGTAAGCTTATAAGTTTTATCGTGTCATGATAAAACTGCTAAATAATTGAAATTATTGAAAAGAACTATGAAAAAGCATTTTTATTGTATAAAAAATGCAATCGGAATATGACAATATTGAAAAATTACATTTTTAAAAATAATACTGAAATACATATTTGCAGTCAGATCAACAAATTTTGTCGTAGTTTATCTCTGTAGCATGCGGTTTTTGAGCTTATGTTTATTAAGAAAAGTGTTGCAAATTGATTCAAAAGAAACAAACTCAAATATCAAAGTCATCAAATATGACCTTGAGATACTAACGTACGTATAAAAAAGAAATCTTACAATATGTTTTCAACCCTTTCGCTGCGACCGTCGTCTACAGACGACATCCGCGTAAGGCCAGTGGCACCCTGGCTGTCATACAGCGGTGTCACTCCGACGGAGCACACTGGCTGTAACGAAAGAGTTAAAAAAACTAAAAGACATTTTTTCGAAGTACTAAGAGACATGTAAAATTTCAAGACGTTCCACTATCTAGAAGTGAAGATATTTAGGGTTGAAAATATTTTTCAGATAAATTATTTTTCTAGACGATAGCAAAAGCACTTGTTTTCGCGTATAGTGATTCGTGGTCGCTCAGCTGATTTTGATATTTCTTGATTTTATTTACGTTGAAAAATCTACTTCTCTCCACCGCGATTCTTGATATCATATGATAATTCCGCTAAAATTCGATGAAGGAAGTGGCACTTGAACATGTACTTACGTGAGATTGAGAATGACGATGAAAATTATAGTTAAAATAATAGCTTTCATGATTTATCTTTCCTGTTTTCCTTTCTTTTTCGCTCTTTTCCTCTTCCTCTCACTCTCTCCACGAGATAATTATTCACCACTGCAATTGTACAAACGCTATGTTTTCGTGTTACATAGCTCCGCGCAACCAGATGGACTTCCTTTACTCGCCGTGGTAAATTCTACAGGACAAAAGCAGTTACCACGATCATCAGCCTCTACCGATGACTGTCCTATCAATTTGATACTTATTGGCATTATATGCAATATTTTACTGTCAACTATGTATATAAGGATCTAAATTTTATCCTGATATATGAACGTTCGATTTATCACCGTCAATGAAGAATTGAAGATTGTCTCAAACGCAATTTTCAAACGATCATTAAAAAGTATAGCGTGATACATGTGCAGGAGTGATCAGATTCCGAACATTAAGTCAATATGCTGCGCCGGTTGAAAAATAAAAATTTGGAAATGTGGGACACGATGGGCCCTATAAAACATTGATTAAGTTAATTTTTTTTCAAAATCAGTACCAATGCAAATCCGATCGCTGACGCTGATAAAACGACCGACGTTGAGAGCGCCATTAGCAATTTCGATACTGAGATTTGAAGGCAGAGAATTACAGCAATTGAGCCGCAGGATGAGCGCCATCTCTGTTATGAATGACCCTGTACAACAATCGCCGGTAGAGCCCGAAGTCAACACTGAATCTTAAGAAGAAATTATCGCCCATTCATCAAAAGCTTTACATTTGATGAATATAGGCTTAAATATTTTAGGGGGCCCATTGTGCCCATCTGGCCCTTCTCTCCCCTATATGTGATAAATACAAATCATAAAATATTAAAATAGAATAAGGATTAAATAATAATTTTAATTTTTCACCTTCTGACTTTCTAATGAAAAATTAATGAAGTTGAAAAAAAATGTTAACTAATTACAAAAAAATACAATATGTATTTTTCGTTCCTTTAATAAAAAGTAGTGACACATAAACAAAAATTTTTCGTAAAAGAAAAAAGCACACCAATAAATAGTTTTTATAAAATTATATGAAATCATTTTGTGACCAATCCAATGTATATCATCAAAATTTTGCATAAATTCCACAATTAAAAATTGATACGTATTGGACAATTCCAATCGTCCCACGTATAGGGTTCTTAATTAATATGTAATTCAAATCCTCGCATACCACTAATTTTTAATTGTGAAATCTATACCCAATATTTTTTCGATTTATTTTGACTCGGTCACAAAATGATTTCATATAATTTTACAAAAACTATTTTATTACTCGGCGTGCTCTTTTACGTTTACGAAACACTTTTTTTTACATATTAGTCATACTACTTTTATTTTTTTTATACCATTGCGCTTCTGATTTGATTTCCAGTTGTATATTTTTTTTGTTATCCGAAAATAGTCAAGAAGCAGAAATAAATAACTTTTTTTTTATTTACATGTATGCAATATGTGTACGTGGTATTCTCTTTATGCAAGAAAAGAAAATATGGGGAAGAAATGTGAATACTCACACACATGATTAGTGGCTTTTCACGTCTTTTGCTTATCTTTGTGTTTTTTCGTCAAGATTATCGAGACTCTTTTTCCCTACCTTCCAAGAAAATAAACTCGCTTGTTTCCGGTTTGAGTACACACGTATGACATCTCCCTTGTATTTCTGTTTCATTCTTAAAATTTTTCCGTATAACAGAAAGAGAAAAATGAGCCTGCATCAATGATTAGACAAAGGACTTGACACGTTCTTCATGATTGAAACGTCCTTAGAGTGAAAAATGCAAAAAGATTACAGCAATATTGATACAATAATTTTTAAAGGGTTAAAGGAGGAATTGGAGCGTATTTTGATTGTCACGAGCGCTACGATTGTGTTTCAATGGCTCGAATTTGACGTAGAATGTACGCGAACCCGCTCGGGAATCTCCGAAGTGGTTCGGTTTTGTTGGATCGCCGAGCGCCTGGAGAAATCGACGTCTGAGGTAGCGCGCGCGAGGAAGAAAAACTCGACGCACACGGTAAAGGGTCAAACGAGAGGAAAGAGAGACGAAAACATTGCTCTTCGGTGAAAGAGGAGTACAAGACGCTGTCGCGGAGAGGGAGAGAGAGAAACGGAAGGGGAATAAATTCCCACTCCTCGATACGTTGTGGAAGAAAGGGAGACGAGCGTTCACCACCAGCGTTACCACCACCACCGCCGAATTCGAAAGGATCTGTGGTGGGGAAACGCCGTCGAGCGAAGAGCAGTGCACCGTTCAATTGTTGGTCAACCGCCAGTGAGAGTGGTTCCGTGTGTGCCGTCTTGAGAGCATAGCGCGAACGCGTGCTTATGTTTTTTTCATCAGTTCGTGAAGCATTAACGATAACGAGTACGACAAAACGGAGCGAGTTTCGAAGTTGCCCCCGGTCGTGCGTTCGACGGATCGATCCGATCGTTGCGCGAGGAGAGCCGTTCAGGAGGAACGGAGGAATTTTTATCTTACCTCTCCACGAATCTCACGGGATTCGACTCGGGGAAGGAATCTCGTGATGCTTCCGCGATCGTGAATATAGAAAGGAAAAATAAAAATCAAAGTATTCATATTGAAAATCGGAGAATTCAGTTACGATCGGCATTCGTGAAATAATGTTGCGTTTGACTCTTTTTCACGCGTTCGCGAGTGAGCAGGGTACCTCACTGCGCTGATCTCTTTCGTAAATTGAGTCGTACTTCACGTATGTACGTTTGTACAAGAGAGATAAAGAGATATAATGAGATAGATAGTGGAGTCCCCTTTGCGTTAATATATATTCGTTATCTATATGCGAATACGTGCGTGCTTGGTTAATTTTCTTTCTATTGCCATCCGCTTGATTTACTCATTTTTTGAAATTCCGTTAAGGACTTGTGTTGTTAGTGTGTTTCGAGGAGAGCGTTCTTGCGGATTATTTTTGCCTCGCAGCGTGTTATCTGTGATTATTTTTTCTTTCGTTCCTGGATCGGAGCGAAATTACCGCACCGTTGGAAAACTCTCGGAGCAGTAAAAACAAATTTGAGATACAGACAAAAAGGAGAGAGTAAGGAAAGGCAGGAGCCATGACTGCGGATCGTTTATTCGAGACCACCAGCATACCGGGACATCTCGCTCCCACGCCCGAGAGACTGGAGAGGCTTCTTTCAAAACAGACTCTCGAGGAAGTCTACGAGGTCGAGGAGCAGCCTTTCGCACGGTGAGTTATCGAGCAAGCGTCTCTTTGTCACTAGGCGACCTTTCGTCGAACTATTCCTTTCCTTTTTTCCTCTTTCCCTGTAGGTTCTATCATTTTTTTAATGGTTCCATCTCAAGGTCATGGAGATCTCGAAATTACCCCAACGTTAGGTACATGCAGGTTTCCTCTGTTATTGGTACAATTTTTTCATATCTCCGAACTAAAAACTGTTTTTAGGAGTATTAAATTAATGGACATCGAGTAAAAACGTTCACTAGAGGAGCCGAGAACATAAAATTAGTTTTTGCGATCTCTGCCGATTGTCCACATAGTAAATTTAACAATAAAATATAAATAAAAGTTGAATAAATATTTAACTGTTTTTAAAGTAAATCTATGTACAAATTCATACGCATAAATAAAAAATTTACTTAATGCATATTGCGAATATAGAGTGATGAGCCGTTCGATGATGGACGCCGGATGAAACGTAACTCCTCGGATTCTTCCCGAATTGAGAAAGTGCGAGAGGCGCAAAAGTTTTCCATCTCTCGCGTACAATATCGAGGTCGATCGTTATTAATCCTCACGACGAGTAATCGTTTTTTGCAATTCTTTCACGTGTCCACAGTTCCGAAATGCTCCGTTTAATGGAGTGTGTTATTTCGACGTTGCAGAAGATATTCATGATGCACATTCGTTGCGAACAAGAGGGATCTTGAAAAGACATGGCCATTTTGTTGCTTCTTCAACTTTAATCTCAGCTTATTATAGCTCTCGTTGCTTTCGTATCTCACACGAAGCAAGGTCATGGACCCAATGAATGTTGGCTGCTTCGATCTCAAAGATACGAGCTGAGCGATCTTTTACCCTCCCGTTTGCGATCTTCGCATTTCTAAAATTAATTTTCACCCGTGCATACGTCGCATAACCTCGAGATTTCGTGTTCTATCTCTGCATCCTCTATCTCCATTGCGTCTGCAGACGCTCCTCAAGAATTCATTCCTACCGAGAGTTCGATGATCAAGTTCATGCCTAAAAACATATCGCCCAAAGTAAAACCATTTGTTTTTTTATCTGCCTGTATGTATCTAATTAAATGAAAATTATTTTTTATAACAAAGAAAATAACAAAATTACAGCACATCGTAATTTTCAGCAATTAGAACCGTACAACTTTATCACTGAAAAAAAATTCTCAGCGTGTGCATGTTGGCGCACTAACAAGGCTTTTTCTTTCGCATTGTCAGTAGTCGAATGAACATTTTCTTTTCTTTTTTTCACGTCAAAGTCATCTGGAATGTAACATTATACGTATATACAAAAAGTTCTCGAATATCCTAACCTCGAGATCTTGAAAGAGTCGAACTCAAACACTAACGAAATGTGCAGCGCTACATAATATTGTATTGTGACTACAAACTCATTCTGCTAGCGGATATAATTTTCATGAAACGTAAACGAAATCGATAAAAAGATTCTCGGGCTACGACAAATTGCAATTGGCGTTATTATAGTAAACTGGTTGATGAAAAAATTGTGAAAACAATAAGCATTTCATTTTTTACCAACGTTTGATTGGTGAGTCACGAATAAACTTTTGTTGCTGCATTCTTCGACTCGAGACCCTCAAACGTGAGCCATGATCACGTTCATTTGAATTTCTGTCGATCAAGCCATATTTGCTTCTCTCATAAAAAATATTTCAAAGTGTACTCATACCGGGTTACATTCGAGTTAGGACACGCACAGTCCTGGAGGAGGAAATATTTTTTGAGAAATGTCGAGTGGTTTTTTTTTTGAGAACTGAACATATCGTTGTTCTGCTTCATGGTCAATTTGACCCGCTCGTAAGTGTTTTTCCATAAATACTGTCAATGTTCAGGGACCGATTGTAAAGTGAAGCCTCAGGGAGTCATAGAAGTATAGAAAAGCGCAAGAGATGAATATGGATAGATTGCCGGTATGTGCATGAGTCGAAAATAGCATATGGCCGGGCGGAGTATTCAGAGTAAGTCTGGTATGCGCTCACCCCGTGATATTTATACCTCGTGGACGAACAATAGATATATAAGTACTTAAACTTAGAAAAATTTACGAAACGAAAAAATTAAAAATTGATCACATAATGGAAGAAAGCAATTAACGCTATAAAAATACTATTGTTAATATATTATATACACTACATATATTACTTATAAAACGCTGTATATATTAAATATGTACACCAGATTGAATTATTGTAAAAACATAAACCCGTAACGAATCGAACGTGATTTATTGAAACAACAGGAAAATTAATACGGTATTCGATTACTGAAATTTTCGACTCCGAGTCATTTTCTTCTGGGATATTTTTTCTCTTTACAATCAGTTAAAATTGGACTTGAGCAGTTATAAGTACCTAACTGCCAGAGAAGCAAAAAAATAAGAGTAAAAAACAGATAAGCCGAGCGTTCGTTTCGTTGAGAATTAGAGTATTTTAAATGGCATAGAGGTATTGTAAATTAGAAAAAATGAACATCCGTTTTAAAAGAGATGAGATAGAGAAAGAAAAGGAGGAGAGAAAGCCTCTGTCTCGTTTTCGTCTTCGAGACGCGTAAAGCACGATGACCCTCCGTTAACGGAAAAAAAACTCATCCTGTTCCTCTTCGGCACTCTCAGCACATTTTTCCTCTCTTTGTTTCCATTCTGCTCAAGTCCTCGATCGATCTTTATTGACGCAGACACTGAAAAACCTTAAACGTATTTTTGAAAGTTCAATTTTACCGAGTTTACTCAATTTTTTACTTCATTATTTTTATTCACGTCTCGGGCGTTTAAATTCCATGAGAAACGGTCTACAGGCATGAAAAGGAATTAATAACGGGGAGCTGAGAGAAGTGCCTGATTATATTTGCACTGAGGAAAGCGATGAAAAAAAGAGGTGAAAAAAGAGATGTAAAGACACGAAACCCAGCTCGACGTAAAGTGATTCGAGGTGAGCTGTTCCCTCATATATTCGAAAAAGTTGTTCAACGTTCCTTATTTATGTGTATATTCATATTGACATAACGCATGTAAGAGCTCCTACGTGTCATGTTACTTGAAGGCCTTGCCAAAAAAATATTTATCACTCCGATATTAAGTGTCATATGGAGCCGTACCCACGCGAAGCGCGAACTATCTAAAAAGTATATACAATATACATGTCCGTATATTTATATAAATGTATTAATTTATACAACTTTCTAGATAAAAAAACATGTCTGGAAATTTGACGTTTTGGAAAACATTTGTTGCACCAGAAATAAACATTAAAACTATATTTTTATAGAAAATGAAAATTAACAAATTTGAAAATAAAATAAAATCGAAGCATTTGAGGTTAAAATTTCAATCGCTATTGAGTTTATTTTTCATTCGGTTCATTCAACTATATGAAAATTGTCTCTGCAAATAAAATAATTTTTATGGAAGCAGACACAACAACAATAACCTCAAGAATATAAAAGAAAAAAAGGTTCATTGAAACGTTCATCTTGCGATAGTCAAAATGTACGTACCTGTCTCGTGTTATAAATTTCAATTGTTCACAAAGCTTATTCCTTTTAGTTTTTTTGGCCGTTTTGATTAACGTTAGTCTGTTATACGAATCGAAACCTCGGATCCAAGTGCGGGCCGTCATTAACGGTATACATAGAAGAATATAAAAATGTAAAAATAACCCACGTGAATTGTCAGAAAAAAACGGAAAAAATGTGTCTTGCTTTTATTATTGCTGACAATGAGAGGTGTTCTCGTTGTCGGAGGACGTTGAACGCTTTTAATGAAAAATACTCATTTTTCGGGATCCGTTATAACTTTGGCTCGAAAAAGACTTCCTACAAATCGCTTAAGCTTGAAGAAGTAACGGGTTAATAATAACCGTTGACATAAGCATTCTTATAAACACAAAAAAAAAACATAAAATAACAAACAACTCTCACAATGTAGAATTTATATGACCGAGTTATCATTTATCATTTGAGATAACTAATTATATTTCTATTAAGAATCGTCCTCGCGAAAATAACAGTAAACATCGATAGTGACTGATTATTTTTTTAACTCCGTCATGAATTACATTCATTTATAATATTTTTATTCACCATCCTATATGGACATACATTCAACCCGCGTATATTTTGCAACAACAAGATGAAAGTTATACATATACACTGACACGTATTCGGTCGTTGTACCACGCATATGTTCATTATCAAATCTACATAATCTCACGAATTGCTCGGTCTTACGCACTGGAAAATTGTTTAATTACTATGCAAACACACCATCAGCTTCTTATTACTCGAGCATGAAGCATGAAGTACCTCAATGACAAAAAAAATGTTTCCGCTACGGTGAAAACGACTCTCGAAGCTCAAAAGATTTCTGATAAGCTGTGTTTTGTAATGGAATATGTTCTCTTTTGTTATTAGTATTCATTCAATATGGAAGTTGATTTTTTCGTTACCCTGCAACGCAATAAGAATTCACGAGAGAGAAGTGCATGGTACTTGTCCCTTTATCGAAAAATGACTACTGGGAAATGAATATTATTTACGACAACCTCAGCTTTGGAAGTCATAATTTACATTTAAATCTTCTCCTGTCACTGGCCATGTTACGTAAGACGTATACACGTAGAGCGGTAGAAAAATTGTGAGGCTACAAAATTTTTGGTAAAGTGAGAGTACACGTTTGACGCGCATCCTGCTCGAAGGGACAAGACGTCACGGGGCTCGCAGCTGCGTTCCAGCAGTTTTTCTACCCTCCACAGCTGTTTCTTTCTCCCTCGACTGCAACCGACTATGGCTGACTCTGGCTCTGGATCCTGGAGAGGGAGAACAGACCTGAGTATTGTTGTATATATATATGATAGGCAGAAGGAGAGAGAAAGAAAAAAACGTAGAAAAGTAAAAATCGCCGTGCTCGTCTACGTCGGACAATCCTCGAAACACTCGAGGAATCGCTTTTTGAGAAACACTCGAGGAATCGCTTTAAAATTTCATGCATGGAATATTAAAGCTTGTTCGATATTACATGCAAATTTGTCTAAAAATTTGACGTGTCATCTTAATTTAAAAGACGAGACATTATGATGGTATATTTTAAGCACATTTACTATGTACACGTTATTTTACCGGCCATTAAACGCAGGCTGAATACGAGGTCGATCATGATTGGACAGTGAGCAGTAGAGCCCATTCTGTTGAACAATAGCGAAATTATTGTCTTGACTTTCATTTATATACGAAGAAAAAATCATATGCTCATTGTCACTATAGCACGTTGCCCTAATTTTTATTCACTTAACATAATAATACTATTACTCGTGCGTTTAATTTTATAAAAAATTCTCATCAAGGACAACGAATAATTAATTACCGAGAGAGCTGATAACACAAGGGACTCGCTTGTAAGTCGAGAATGGAGTTTTATAAAATGGAAATGTGCATACGGCGTATATACACAAAGATACTTACGTACATGCATAATTTATTCCTGATTGTGATAGCTTGCTTACGGGTTTTCGAACTAAAAATATATTATTTGAAATTGAATTCTCATAGTGAGCGAATTTCATGTATACAGCGTATAGTGAATTAATATGTCCGTATTATAGTTTTTGCGCCTTTATTTACGCGACCGGGAGACAACTGTATTCGATTCGGACTCTCATGAATGCACGGTCTCTGTATTTTACCATTATGCACATATGCACATTACCCAGGTACAGCGTGCATGCACCGATGCACTATCTTTTCGTTCTCTCATTCTCTATGTCTTCTCTAAAGCTCCCACGTGACTATAGGAGAATGTGTTTTTCTTATGCAAATGTAATTCGAAATAAAAACGAATATTCGTGCATTCTCTTTTGATAAAAAAAGAAAAAATTTTGAAGGTACGCATTCGAAGTTTCTGGAAAAATTCTATCTCTCACAGGCTATTTATTTGTTTTCATTGTATAAAAAATGTCTTTCTTTTTCATTGTCCAAAAATTTGTAATATTTTTTTTTCAACACTGTTTTTGTAACTCGTTCTTATTAACTCGCTTTGGTGTGTATGCATTTCGGTACCAATGTTAAAATTTCTTTCAAAAGAATTTCCCTCTGTGCCGAAATTCTGAGCATGCACGTGCCCTCTCACCATCGAGCGAACAAAAAAAAGATTGCATGTGTATCCTGAGGAATGCGGAATCGTGTGTGTGACGACGAGAGATTGTATGACGATCAAAAATATGAAAAAACGTAAAAAAAGTCTTCGGTAGATACGAGAGGGAAATGAAATTCTCAAGTAATTCATATTTATTAAGATTCTTGAGCAAAATCAGATTACAGATACGCCATTCGAAAACTTGCAAAGAAAATGAAAGTTTATTGACTTCTGTTAAAAAATCTTTATCTTAATTATTATACTTCCATCATCCTGGTCTTGTTTCCATATTATATAAATCGTTATCGAATAAATAATGGAGCTGCTGTTCAGGTAAAAAGGAAGTAGAAAAAAAAAGATTGAAATGAAAAATTTCATATCCTATATACGGCTGATGAACCTGGAATGATTTGAAGATTGTAAATTTGCGTGTTATTTGTACGTGTATGTGTGTTCATGTACATTAACAATCGAGCAGGAAACTGCAAGACGGAGGACTCTCGTCCGTTTTATCTCAAGTGCGATAATCCTCGGCGTTTACGAGAGGGGATATACGATTAGGAATCTTACCGGGTTCATAATTCATTGGAAGAGGAATCCCGAAGGTGGGCAGGCATGCATTGCTTGCAAACGCGCGCGCAGGCACCCGACGAACTCGAGGTAATATAATGTACGCTTTAAACACCCCGCGCGGGCATCCTTTCTGCGTATATAGATATACGTGGAGCCGCACATATACATACATGACGTACGATCGAAACGCCTGGTTTAAGAGAGACATTGATTTAAAAATACGAGTTCTTAATAACAGAGAGATCTCTCGGGGAGGCTGACCGAGGTGCTCACTTCCGGGATATCCATTCCAGAGTAGCTGCGAAGTTTCCGTTCCTCCTATTGAAAGTTCATATAACGTTGAGAATATAAGAGTTCAAGATTAGAGCTTTGTATATAAAATGGAATAAATAATGCGGATGGATACTGCTCTCGTACGCGCGCGAGGTTCAGAAATAAATTTAATTGTATAACTTAATTGTAATTGCGGTAGCTCAATTATCGTTTGGGGTACACAGAGCGCGAGAGGATGCCGAGTGAAGAACAAAACACGATTTTCTCGCAATGATGCCAATGAGTATAGAGTCAGGGGTCATTGGTGTCGCTCGAGGGAGAAAGAGATAGAGAGGGACCGGAGCTAGGTAACGTCGGCGTATAAAGTTGAGAGTGAAAGAGTCGAGATAAAAGAGACACACGATCGGAAAAAGGAGAGAGTGGAGTGTGCATGCATATATAGAAAACTGGATCGTTCGAGATCGCAATGAGCTATGGATCACGATTCCAGAGGGAACCTTTGCCCTCTTCCCCGCTCGCCTACGAGGTCATCGAAACTTTCTGCACTATGTGCGCACCAGCACGATTTTCCTCGAAACCTTTATCCCGTTGGGTTCATGACGAAACAAAACCATTCGCTTTCTTCTTCGTAAAAACCAAAAAAAGAAAACGTTTATTCGAATAATAAATTCAGGCAAGAAAAATATTAGCAAATTCTTGACATTTTTTATAGTGGATAATACACACGTACTTTTCGTAAGGAAAATATTTTGTCGCCGTGTGTTGGTGAATGCTCGCGAGTCACATTCTATTTTTTATTTTTACTGCTTTTTCTTATTATTCACAACAGTCCTCATTCTTCTGTATCACACGTTTCCGCGTTCCATGGACTCTCGTTTAGTTTTAAAGAATTACCCGGGGTACCGCATTATTGTCTTTGACTTTGTCGAGTTCGCTGTGAGTCGCCGGCTCCGTCGTCACGACGATCACGTCGGGATGATAATCAAGATAGCGAGAGCACGGAACAAGTACAGTTTCGTTCGCGGACGCCCACGAATAGGAACGATTGTACGGGACCAGCAAAAGAAAGACACTCACCGAGAGAAAGAGAATGAGAGGGGCCCAGAGAGAGGGAGAAAACGAGAGATTGAGAAGCGAGTTTTGACCATATACATAAATACATAAATACAGGAAGGGGAAGGCTGTGTGTTTCGTATTTCAAGAGAAGTTATTCATTCATAAGACTCGAAACGATGGTGACTGCCAGGCGCGAGAGCTCACTTCCGGTCTCGCTCGAACCCAGACGCACTCTCAAAAAAGAGTCACGAAAAAAAGTACTAAGCCGTTGAGAATGTACGTTTTTTTCACGATTCCCTTTCTTTTATTAACAACGTCTCAAAAGCAACGTTGTTTACCGATTGCACGATCAAGCCTGACTTCCGGCTACTTGACGAATCGAAAAACACGCATGGAAATTTTCAAATTCAGGCCTATGAATAATAGAAAAAGCTGCAGAATTTGAACGATTTTGTTAGTGCAGCTGATAGTTTTTTGATGATATTCTTTTCAATCAAATGAAGATCTGACGAAAGAGATCGCTGACAGCGTCGACGACGAAAGTGATGAGATTTCTAACTTGAAAGAAAAATTTCTAATCTCATGCGAGTACACTGTAATTTCAACGGGCTACTACGTGAAAATTTCAAAAGATTTGCGACTCTCGAAATTTTGTACACGTTCTCCCTGTTTTGTCCTCGTTTCTTCACTGCAACAATGTCGTCACTTTCTTTATCCAGTTTTTTTCATTATTATCTCGTCTCTCTTCATCTTTCTCTCATTTTTCATGTTAGTATACAAAAATCGTGAGCGCAAAATAAGTACCTTCGCTACAAAAAGAAATTTCATTGCTTTCTTCAAACGGCAGAGACATTTCGCTCCGAATGAATGCATTGACCGATATAAAAATTCCTTACGAATGATGTCACTCGCCTTTCCGTTCGTTCGCGAATTTATTTCTGACTCAATTGTAACAGGAATTAATTACGCGACTGTGAGTTAAGAAGAAATTCTGATCCTTCGCCGAGTTTATAAATAATAATAAACAAAGCACGCTTTCAAGAATTCTGACAGCTGGTTGCTGCTTACATAAAATAAAATATCCTTATAATGAGAATACAATCTTATTACTATTAATGTTTTAATTAGTGCATGATTGTTTTGTCTTTTATGTTATGTTATGTTTTTTTATGTTATCTTAACCCTTCAGAGGCCGAGTCTTTTCCCCATGTTTTTTGCGTACAGTGAAACATTTTTATACGTATAGCACGTGCACATTTTGAGATCTTGATATACAACGCCATGACACCTGGCGACAAGAAGTCGAACTAGTGAAATGGTGCACATTCAATGGAAAACCACAATCATTATAATTATTATTGCACCATTGTCGTTGCCATTTCGACCCAACTTCAACCCCACCATCAGATCCAAATATAGATACACGTATCAAGCATTCAAATAAAATTTTGTACGTTCGTTATTTATAGTATTTCGACATTTGTTCAAGTCAATTGTTCGTAAAAAAGGATTTGTCACCAAATAAAAATGAAGGAGAAAAGCGATTAACAGTTATACGCAATACCGCAACACACGAGTGGCACCGACGTTGACAAACGTCGTTGTGTTGAATGAAAAAAAAAACAAGTTTCTCTTATTCAAGTGAATAAAGGATTACTTTTAATTCTCAATCGATCTTAAAATAGAATATATTGTATGCGCATAAAAAAAATCAACAACTATTCCAAGAAGTTAACAAAATTTTCTAACCTTGAAAAAACAGTGCGTTAATAAATTTTACAGCCTGACCGCCTGCTGGCGGTTCAAGAATTGGAAGACGCACGAGTCGATAGTCGTTAAGGATTATTCTTTACTCGCTCGACCTGATTATATGTATATCACCTCTTGTGCCAAACCTGAGAATGTCTTTCTCTCCTTTTTGCTCATACTTGTACTGTGCTCGCGCGTATATCTTACATCTCAGTCTTTCCGTTCGGTATATGCTATACGTTCGGTTAACCGTAAATTACGAGCGACCGGTGTAACGAGGATAATGGCGTGTGTGCATGGTCGGGTGAAGGTCGGCCAACATGAGAAACGCGAGCATCCTGTACGCGATGTCGATAAACGAAACCTCTCCTTTTTTTATCGTCGTATATACCAAAATCACATTATTTCCATTATATATGTATGTATATCGTTAATGGTTTCATCTCCGTAAACCTAGCAGGACAACTTTAGAAGAATTGATTTCTTACAAGGTAGGATTTCAGTGCTAATTGAATGCTGAGTTTAAAATTTCGGTGCTCCAATTATTACCGGATAATACATTCGGTATTCAAGAGTATGTAAATTAATAAAGATGTGTCATGATATGAACAATTTATTATGCCGTGGGAACTTTAGACAAAGGTTACAATTAGCGTTGTAATATACAAAAAATAACATTTTGTATAGAGATATGAAGATAGACATTAAAATGGTTGAAAAATAAACAAAAATAGGTAGAATCAATGGAGATGCAATGCATAAGCTATATGTATATATCATTGAATTAATAAAGAGATCTACTATAATAAACAATGCATGTAATACTCCATCTTAAAACCGACCATTAAGTATTAGATGCGCCTACAATTCTGCCATAAAATCTGAAAGAGAACTTAATGTGTTGAGCTCGGAATGAATTGATAAAGACTTTGTGGACACAAGCATACATGTATACTAGTAGCTAAGGTTACAGAAATAACTGATGCAGTTTTTTCAGACTTTTTATATAAAAGTGATTGCAAAGTACGTTTCACTTCTAGCGTGTCTTAATCCACGATTTTTTTTTCAGCTTAACTGGTGCAATATAGCTGCTCGTGGTATTTCTGTTTTTTACTTTCAAAGCAAATATGCAATCACTTTTATTTAAGAAGGCAATGAAGTAACTCTCGAGCGGTACTAAATATTTTACAAATTTATTTATCAGCGATAAGAAATTACTAATCGAATAGAAATAAAGATAGGCAGATCGAAAGATACGCATGCATAGGCATGTGCGTGTGTCCAAAAAACAGAAAAAGAATAAATATACATAATGCGTATGAAAATTGAGTAATTTAATGATAGTTTGTCCACAGCGAAGAATGTAGCCTTATCAGATTTTGTGCATTCCAAGTTAATACATACATAAATACATTTATTTTTGTTTATTTATTTTTCAAATATTTACCAAGCAACTCGATGAGAGACAGACAATTTATATGTTGACATCTTGATCAACCTTGATGATACATGGACTAGAACGGCAATGTATAGTATAGTATTTTGTATGTATGAAATGTATAGTATTTCCTATGAGGATATCTTTTATTGTACACGTCATGTTATTAATATTTTTCATCAACTTTTACGTTACACATATCCACGCAGCAAGAGTAGAGAGTAATCATTGATCACACAATGTCCGACTAGCGATACGCTCGAAGCAAAGTGCATGTTACGCAAGACACGTGTCAGTACATATAGAACCAGCGAAAAAATGTATTAAGAAAATTGAGAATTGAATTGATAGGAAATTGGTAATCCATTTGAAAAAAAAATCAAAATCAATCCAGGAAAAGATCAAAGTATATCATTTATCATGAATATTGTATATGGATGTGTATGAATGTGGGAAGCGTAAACATTAATCATTTCATTTCAACCACGCATGATCAGCTCGTCCCAGGGTTTGAAAAAAGAGCATTCCGATTTATACATTTGGTCCATGAGGTTTTAATTTCAAATTTTCCTGGAAAAGTAATCATCATGCAACCATAATGAATTTCAAAAACGTGCTGATTCATTCGTGTAGGTTTTAGTTTGTGGGATAAAATCGGGAGGATGAATCCTCTGTTGGCCGATTTTCCTGTATTACCAAACATTCGTGAAGGATTCTAAAAACCGTGTGACCGGTGCAAGGTTTAAATTAATGTCTCCGTTATTTCACAAATCGCAACAATTGCGGTGATATGTCTCCATTATTTTCTGAGAGCTATAGAACATTTAAAGTTTGCCAAATAAGAACGGAAGAATGAATGTTCGTAATACCTTTTTACCGTATAAATACTCTTGATGAAGAATTTTGAAAAAATAAGCGATTGGCGCAAGGTTTAAGTCAATCATGATGAAATCCAAAAGCTGTTTCATTGTCATCGTGGCTTTATAAAACGCACATCTTTAAGTTATAAAATTGATGCAAAATCGTTTGAATATTTTTTACTTGCATATGAACACAAAATGTATATGTAGATTATGAGGTCTAAACCAATCATTACATGGCGTACTTTTCTACCTAAATAGTTAAATAGTTTTTAAATAGTTAATTAAATTAGCGGAGCAGCAGCATAAGCACAGTTCTCGAAAAGATTTCCCGGTTAACAATTAGCATGATGAAAATTTGTTGGAAGAGGATAAAATATCATTAAATGTATAAACGGAGGAGGGAAGGTAGGTGCTGGGGAAATAAGACACCGATCGAGATTTTGTTATATGAAATCGCGTTAGAGAACGGCAAGCGGCGAACGACCTACTTATGAGATCCGGCCGCATGTGTCGCGATTATATTCAAAGATTGAGCTGAGAGACAGCGAAGAGGAATCCTGCAAGGGGTGTCTGAAGGATGCAAGCGATGCGTGTGTGTGTGTCAGACGAGTGGTTCTCGCGAAATCTGCTGACTGTTTCGAGTGCCAGAATGTACATATCTATACGTAAAGGATTACTGACCGAGGCATTGATCATCGCGAGATCATCACAGGCACAATTAACACCGTTTTTGATGCAGACGATTTGGCGAAGAGCAACCCGTTCGAGGTCATATACTGCTCGCTTAATGATAAATTTTTATTGAAAACAGCGAGATGCAACCGCAAAGACTTTCCCGGCGCTTATACATATATTTACGGTTTTAGGCGCGGCCGAAAGGTCCTGTCGATTATTTCTTCTTGCGATTTTTACTGATGTCTTCATGGTACGAAATATATGGAAATTGGAGTCGTGTATCATTTTTCAATCAATTTCAATTTTTGTCTTCCAGTGAAACAAGCAAATTGGAAAAAAATTAGGGCCGTTCCGTGAAGGCAATTTACTTTTGCGATCGAATTCGTGCGAACTCACGGTCTATTGTTTCGAGTTGTGAAATTGGCACAAGAAAATCCCTGTCGCAAGGTTTACTCTCTATTTCGAACACGGATTACAAAGAGTTATGCGCATATAACAGTAGGGTTCTCGGTTTTACATGAAAAAGAAGAGAGAAAGAAGCTGGACGACGTGGCGGACACCGTTGAGAGCGTTCAAAGAGATAAAACAGATAAAAAATTCCAAGGGAGTTTCGTCACGGTTAAACGCCCCTTCGCATGTGCATGTATAGATGTATTTTGCTATTCGGGATCGTGGCCTGAATAGAAGAAAAAGGCACCCACGCCCCGCAGGAATCCCAAGGGCAAAACTTCTCGGTCGACAAGAGCCACGATGTCGCCGTTGTTGTTCCTAGGTATAACGTGCCTAGTCGTCAATAGAGCGTATGCACCTATTAATTCGAAACATGATACAATTCACAGCTAATTCCGTATCGTGCACTTTTCATTTTTATTATTCCATTATGCACTTTTTCGTGTCGAAAGGTCGAAAATTCATTTATTATTTTTTTTTCTGTGAATAATTATACGTATCCATATACATGCATTTATGCGTGCGATATACGTGAAAAATAAAAGAGAAGTGATTTTGCACGAAAAGACTTATATACTTATCAGCAAACCCGTTCAACTTTGTGTCCCAGGACTTACCTTCACCGACACATGATAATCTCTATTCACCCGGTATCTTCGTCCGATCAGCCATATTGTAATTGATATATCGCCTAGCTCTCAGTATACACGGCTGATATAGGTATTGTATTTTTTCCCTCCCATGGCATGGAGAATTATTTTGCCGTCGGTTTTGCTACTGTGTGGAAGTACAATTTTTTATTTTATTTTTTATTCAGTCTTGGAAAAAAGTATTTACTGGAATAAAAATATATTCTCGCATGAACAGTGCACAATCGCATTTTCCTGATAAATGTGTATGCAAATCGATTGACCGCGACACCAGTGCTCCTGCATAACTCCAGGTCAATCGAGCCAAAAGAGAAATAAAATTCCTGAGTACAAGCTTATTTCGAGCAGTGAAATTTATACATTTTCCTCTTAATACACTTGGATAGGTCGCGTGTCGAGCTTATACGTATATACGTTGTACATCTTGCACAATATCAAAAGAGAAATCTTGT
Source organism: Cremastinae sp. B BG-2022a (assembly GCA_030522605.1). Taxonomy (NCBI): domain Eukaryota; kingdom Metazoa; phylum Arthropoda; class Insecta; order Hymenoptera; family Ichneumonidae; species Cremastinae sp. B BG-2022a. The sequence continues at coordinate 22,022 of JAPYYX010000233.1, forward strand.
CCAGAATTATGCTCAAAGAATCTTACAATATAATGTAAAAAACGTGCACGTAATATTTCGATACCTAGGAGATTAGATTTCTCCATGAGACTTATGAACAATGAGATTCATTTGTGAATGATCGACTGAATATTCAAAAATAAGTATTAATAGAATTCTTAAATTTTTATTTTCGAAATGTCTATAAATCGTACAGTACTACTGATCTCCTTCTGCGACTTACCTACTCGTGCAATCTTGACAAACATTTTCCATCCTCATTTTGAGCAAATGTACTTATGTGTATGCATCTGTGTACATACTTTGCTGCAATATTTTTTTCTATGCACAAGTGCATGAGATTTTTTCTTTTCGGCAGATCTTCGAACATTTACGATTTTCAAGAATCTTAATAATAAATATAATATAAAAGCACAATGCGCTTGGACTATCGATTGTACATACGATATTCCGGAGATTGTACAATGCGGGTGGAGGCGATTATTTGCAGTCTTAACGCGCTCTTGGTGCTACGAGCTCAGCGCGCCTCGGGTCTTATCGCATTTCCTGTTTGCTGTTTTCTATATATGCTTTTCCTTTTTTCTCCGGCTCTTTTTTTCTTCCTCCAGCAAAACCAGCGAGTTATCTTCTCCGCGTTGCTCGCGAACCACGGATATGTATAGGCGCGCCGTGTAGGCTAGAGAGAGAAGGAGATAATAAAAAGTGAAAGAGAGACACACTTCGTGATGAGGGAAGAATAAATAGTCAGTCTCTCTCTCTCTTTCTCTCGGTGTGGCTCAGCTTTCTCCGACGAGTCCTCGCGATGGGCGCTCTTTGCGGAAAGCTTTCTACGTAGAAGCTCCCATACCTGCGCATACTTATCTACATGTATATACACTTTAGTATATACAGATGCATTAGTGCACATAAAATAAGAGGATAGTGCATCGCGGGTGTGAATAAACGCGTTCCAGTTTACTTCGCGTTTGCTCTCGTTGCAATCGCCTTTTCGTCCATGTAAGTACTATACACACGTATAGAGCGACGCGCGTGTCTCGATGCAATATATTGCACAGGCTTAAAGGTAGAGTGGAAAATGTTGGTGTACATAGGAAGAGGATGATTGTACCTCCCGCGCGCGCACTCTCGGATCGCGTTTGTTCGGAAAGCTGCGTAGGCACGCGCTGGAGGGTGCCACATGCATGCACAAAATGTACATAGATAATTGTATATGCTTGTCCTGTGTGAGGTGCATTCGTGTACATTCAAGAACTCTAATTGTAAAATGTATATATGTGTATATTGTATATGTTGTTGATTTTATTTATCCTCCGTGTGCACGCTCGGCAAATGCGATCCGATGCTCGTATAGTAGTACTATGTACGAGCTTTATATATTGACGATACTGTTATATCGTCCAGTCTGCTAAGTAACACCTCTCGAGATGTAATAAAATCCACAAACGGGTCCACCGAGGAAGCTTCTCTTAATTCTTTTTTCCTCCTCCTACTTGTCGTGCACTTCTCGGGACGATTATTCCCTGGTGGTTGAACGTGTGTGCTTGTCATATGGTCTATAATGGATATGGGAGTAATGTCCGCGTGTAGAGAGTGCATCAAAGTAGAATGGTACAATCTCGCTGATGGGAGAGGATCGAGGAAAGTAACTCGTTGGATATATCGGATGCCCGGTCGTTAAACGATAACGAGTTGATATATTATTATGAATCTGCTAAGACAAAATCAGATAGACGCATGACGAAATTTTACGTCTATATGGCAAATTAATCAACTCCTTATCGCCACCGTCATGTGGATCGTCTATTTTTATAGCATCGTATAAATAGCCACATACATATTGTAATTTTGTACGATTGTAATTTTTTCTTTCTTCAATCGCGACTTGAAGTTTTAGTAATTCGTCGAATTTCTCTTTGTACGAAAATAACCGGACAACAGAAATGTGCAATCAATCAATACAGATATGTTGTATGTAAATCTAATATTCGAGTCGTCACCGATGAAAATGAAATGCCTAAATTCTTTCGCGCAATTTATTATTTTATGAACAAAATTTCATATTTGAAAAATTTGTTTCAAGAAATATTTAAATTTTCTCAAAAGTCTTGAATAAAAAAATTATGAAACATGCATATAATACCAGTGATGAGTAAAAAATAAAATCTTGAGAATCGTTGACAGCAAGATACAGTTGGATTTGACTCTAGAGTAATTTTCTCTCAAATTTACTGTGTCTCCTTGGCTTTTCCTTCCTGCTTACTCCCAATCCAATTTTTTATTTTGCGTTTATACGTCCTCTTCAGCCTCTCACCAAGCGATCCACACTGCTGCGGTTGTGCACATATTTTTGCATGAAAACAGTCTATTGGCTCGTTCTGATAGTGAAGTGATTCCAAAATGGCGAGTAGATGGCGCTAAGGCACCAAGACCCCTTAATTCTGCCATCAACGGTTTCTTCGTTCTCTCCTTCCTTTTTTCCTATCCGAATAAACCAGGTCAGAGTCTACGAACGCCCACATGTCGGTAAATCTGTGTGAGAAACGCGTGATTCGCTGTAGAAAATTCAGTATTTTTTACAATACTGCTCCGACCTGAAATAGAAAGGATTTTCAAAATTAATTATCCTATAGAAATACAAAAAGTATGACACGTGAAGAAATATTTGAAAAGTATTACAAATTGTTCGTCGACCGGAGTAAGAGGTAGAAAAAAAGAGAGACAGCTACTCATCAGGCAGGTGTGCGTTTGACAGTTTTATAAATACACGTAGTTATTCAGTTTATATTCGGAGAGACGATTGGATTCAGTTCAGATGTCTTTGCGGTCTCGATACACACCGAGACAGAGCCATACAGGTCTCTATAATAATATTTATGCGCATGTATAAAATTATGTATATTCATGTTAATGAATTATGTTTATATGTATGTGGAGCTTCGATATAGTTTACAGAGTCTCCTGTTTTGGAAATCGAAATGAATTATCTTATCGTGCTACCTTAAAAAAATGCATGTATAAACTACTGCGCACATGAGTTGAACCAGAACTATAAACGAAGTCAAAGAAAAAAAAGATTGCCACTAAAAAGTTCTTGGATTAAAAATATCGAGAAGGAGAATGAATGTCGTGTAAAATTTTGTTTTGGTTAGAAAAGAATGTGAGAGCATCTTATTTTTAAAACACCAGGAACAATGCATGCGCTGCATTAGATTAATAATTTTTCAAATAGTATTCGATAAAATGAAAAAGATTTTTCAATGAGTTTTACAGAAATTAATTTACTATGGATGTCTTATTTCACAACCCTACAGTTTGGAAGAACGTTTTTTAAGTACTCATCGCCATTACGATACGATTCCCGTTTACTCTTTCTTCCTGGCATAGTTTCGGGTCCTGTCAATTTTATCGAAAATAAATTACATTCGAGAGAGATGATGAGACATAATATAAGGGCTGCATTTTTATTACGAAATTCATGTGTTTTTTATATTTTCTGTTGCAGGTAAGCAAATTTCAAATTGATGCGCAGGACTTATTGCTCTGCTCAGTAAATTTGTAAGTATGTATGTCAGCATATTTTTGCCTCTTCAAAAAATGGAATTGATTATGATGAATAGATTCTATCAGGAATTAATTTCGTAAAAATGAAAAATATATGCTAAGTTATGGATAAATTTCTAAAAACTATAAAACTGTATTGCGATACAAAACACTAATTAATTCAATCTTATACTGTTAATATCCATGGCAAAGCCTACATGTTGCTTGTGTCATGCGCCACTTGACGCCAAGATACTCCAGTGTCTTCTGATTGATGTTAAGAGTAGATCTGTATTGCCATTTCGTTGAAAGCTGTGCTCGATTTGGAGATACAAAAAATATAAAACAGAAGATCATATGCCCTAAATGAAAAGAGAAAAGTCGAACGATCCTCGTGATGCACCAAATTTAATTTTATTACCAAAATCGTTTCATGATTCAGAATCTATTTAGAACGCGTAGTTATACACTGAAATCCTGTGTCAAACCGAAAATACTCATGCTCGTGCATGTAGTCGGTACCAATTTAACGAACCGTTATCTTGTTCTGTTGACTTGACGACGAAAGTTTGCTTCTTTTTGACTGTAACCCACCAAGAGTTCTTCAATACTATAAATCGCTATTTGCGCTGGTGTGTGCACTCGTACACAAAGCCTGCTACTGAACCTCTCTAATGTATTGAAATCTGACATGGGGGTGTGGTCTAATGTAATATGGCGTCGAAGAAGGTGCGATTAAGGGCGCGTCCGTGTTGCATGCTTTAAGCCCTTTGCGCGTTTACCATCCATTTCAAAAGCATTTACGCAAAAAGCCAGACTTGAGTGCTTTGAGTCTATTCAAAAAGCATTACGCAAAACCCTTAAAGACCTCAAAACGTTTTTCATGAATTCCAAAAGCACATCATGCGAACATACCGCACGCATGATGTTCGAAGCATCAGGGCACCATTCTCGTGGTTTAAAATTGACCACCAGATGTCATATCGACTTTTATCAGGTTCGATAAATCAAGTCTCGTTTTAATGTCAGTAGGACAGTATCGATCCATGACTCGTTTTCTTATTAAACTTGGTCGAGGAGATATTGAAAAGATTAAATATCATTTACTCCTTTGTGTTATTATGACAATAGCGCAGGATCGATTAGGCATTGTCTAATTCAACTTGAAAAAATTGAAAAATCCTTAGTCATAGAGGAAAGTGCATGTGGTATCAAAAAAGTTTATTGCAAAACCCGATTTCGTTCACACTTTCCACTTCAATTGATAACAGTACAAATCATGTTTTGTTTTTGCTCCTGCTTTTTATTTAAAAAACCAACGTCATTCCGTAATCCAGCAATATAATACAATGATACCGGTTTTGACTAATTCACATCATGATCGTGCAACAATTCGATGAAGAATGATTTTGAATAAACTTGAATCCGTTGACACATCGCACGAAGATGTAAGGAAATCTCTTGACCCGATTTTTATTCTCTTTACATTCTTTTTTCTTGTTTTATGATTTCACATACATATGCGTACTCGAGTGTTCCACGATGGGATGAATACTCATAAATGTACCATGTGGGTAGAATCTACAGCTACTGACTAACGCACATACATATATTCTTCTATACATAGAATTTTTTTGATCAAGTAACAAAATAAGGTTACCACTCGACACTTACCCAAAAGGCATACTTCAATTATTGCGATTCATCGATTTTACTTTAAAACGAACGATGATAAATGCGTTTTTCTTAATTCGACCAAGCTTTTGCACGATTGGTCCAATACTGCACCCACATTTCCATAAGTAATGGGCAATATTTAGAGAGTCTCAGTCGAAGACCGGCTTACTTTTCAAACCAACATTGCGAACCACCCAGAGAAGTAATCATTCATCATCATTTCAACGATAAAAGGATTTTTAAATTAATTTATTATATTAGCACAGTTTGTGATACACACTAGGCGCGTTCTATTCACGTGATACATGCTAAATTTTAGCACGCGATAAATTCGTGAGAATATAATTTCTTACTGGCACTCGGCGCACATTATGAAAGCCATCAGTTTTGCCACGCACACGCACACGTATGTAATGGAGATATACACGCCGGTGAAAAACATTGCGTGGGCTATGTATCGAATCGACTTGTTTACTCGTGGGTGTTAATTGGGACTCGAACTTCGTGCGTTTCATTATAAAAGTGTTCTTTTCTCTCGGCTCTATCTGACCAGCGCTCTATTTCTTTCTCATTCTATCGTAGGTAGCAGTTGCTCGCAATTCAATATACAGCTTGACTAAAAGCGGGGGCGTTTTCTCACTTCGCGCGGTTAGCGTGCAATTATATGCGTTTATTCTTCACACAACTCTCACACTCGCGTATGACGGAACAGTGGATAGATAAATGTGCGTAGGCCGTAAAAGAAGCGAATCTCTAGATTTATACCGACACTTATTTTGACACATCCGATCATCGCGATTTATTTCATTTTAATATCGACCTTTTATTTTTTATTGCGAAAATGAATGTTCGCTGAAATCAATAAACAAATTTAAATATTTTTTTGACATTGGATGTATGTGTCTTCGATTGCAACTCGACGATCGCCCATCGATGCAGAATGATCGTATACATAGAAAAAGTCTGATATGTTATATAGGAGAGCTCCAGAAACCTAGATTTCGAAGCATGCACGGAGACGGCCGCGTCTCGCGGTGCTTCGTGGTCTTGACTCTCCTCGACGATCGTGGACAATCTTTTATTCTTCTCTCTGTCAATCGGGAAAATCTTCATCAAAATGTCAGGTTGAACCAGTCGTTCATTTATTTACGGTCTTGTGAAATCTCGAGTTCAGGTACACACGTTTCTCTGATTTAAATCATTATCGAGTTAAACATATCAAGTCGAGTCTCCGTACTGGAAATTCTTTTTACTTTTACATAAAAACGAATTTTTTTTCTTCGAGCTTGGACTGAGAATAAATTAAATTATTTATCCAGCATTGGTTTTTTTTCCTTCGTGGCAATGAATCGAAAGACTTATTTGCAATTTATTATTCAAAAACTTGATCTAGATGAACCGAAATAAAAAGTAGCAAATCCTTGTTTTTTTTATGTTAGTTGCAAAAATATGTGCGTCTAACAGTTCATGGCAATCGACTCATCCGATTGCTAACAGAGCCTTCAGTGACTTATTGGCATATAGAAAAGAATAAGAAGAAAAAGAGAGAAAAAGAGAGAGGGGAGAAAGATGTCTCGAAGCAAAAGCCGAAGCAGGAGTGAAATTCCTTCACCTTTCACCGGCCGCGAGCCTTTTTCAGGCTAAATTTATATACCTGTCTGTGTATATCTGTATACACGTACGCGTCACCATTCTTCATTATCGTCGATGTGTTCTCGTCTTTTTCTTGGTCCTGTTTCTTCGTTATTTTCATTTCTTCGATGGAACATGTCCCTTCATCTTTTTGAATTGAGATCGAGATTTTTGAAGAGCAATATCAAATATTTTTTTCAAAACTAAAAAAATCGATGACATTTAGAGAAAAATAGTTTTACATCAAATATTAAGTTACATCCGGACGAAAGAAAAAATACTAACTACATTTCTTCCTGCAGACTTACCATTAAAAAGAATGAAGTGTGTTTAAACGATATTAAACGGTTGAACGAGATCGAGTCAAATATAAAAAGAAATAAAATGAAAAATGGTTCTTATTAATTTATAACATTTAGAGTCTGGCGGCCAGGCGGATCTTCCTCGTATCCAGGATGAACTGCTTACATTATTATCTTTTTCTGGCATATCCGTTCATTCATCAAAGAAAAGACGGATGGAGCCAGAGAAAAGGGAATGAGCATGGTCTCGAGGAGAGCGAGCGCGAAGTGTGGGTTTGTAATGCGAGTGAGGATACGGATCGTTGCGCAGCTTTGCAATTCCCATGACTTGTTCCAACTGAGGGGGAAACGGACAATATTTTACCATTGAAACAATCCAAGTTGAGTCTTTCTGATACTCATTCCGTGATTTATATGCACAAATGAGAGAGGTGAGGCGGTGTAACACACGAGCATTGTTCCGTACGTGTGATGCATTCCTATCCCAACTTATCGATACGCCCTGCATCAACTCTGTGGCGCCACTGACTTCAGTTGAGTCAATTCACTATTTCTCTAAATGGAATACGCTTCTTTGCGTACCAAAGAATTTCCATAAACCGATAGAGTGCTCTTAATGTATGATTCTTAGAGACCATTCCAGATTTTAAAATTGGTTCTTTAATAATTTAAAAAAACGTTTTACCACTCGCGCGAGTTAATTAAGAGTTAATTAAGCATTAAAAAAAACTTGCAAGCACAAAATCTTGGTTGCAGATATGTAGTTCTGATTCCTCGTGTGGTACGATTATCACACCGTATCCGCTCTCTGTTCCTTTATTTAAAAAAAACTCACTCTGAGGAACTTTAATTAATAGATAAGATTATCACTGAGAGCCCTACCAGTCAATGGACCACCACCGTGGCTGATGGTGGACGACATTAAAATTTAGGGTTTAGTTTAATCGATCAGAAATAAAAAACTAACAATAAGGAAAAGCTTCAAAGATGTAGAATCCGTGAACATTATTTTTTTAGATATACGTGCTAGAAGAATGAGTTAACGATGGGAGAAAGAGGGAAAATGTACATAATTTTTGTTCCACATGCATGTAGCCAAGCGTGTATATAGTGAGAGTATATGTCTAATTGCCGAGAAACGATCGTCTTCCCTTCCCGCGAAGCAATGTCGAGTATCTTATCGATCCTCGTTGTGTATAATGGCAGAAGGGGCATAAACTCTGGTATTTATATTACAAATAATGTGCTAGGCTCCCACCACTCAAGCTATTCCAATCGAATGATTTTTTCGACGTCACATTGACAGATCGTTGAATGGAATTCGTACATTAGTATGCAAGTTTATATCAGAGTATAAAAAAATGTAGATGAAACATATGGAATTAAAGTAGGTCAAGAAACGACAGCAACGTGTCATTAAAAGTATGTTCGACACAGCCAGAAAAAAATGATAAAAATAATTTATTGTAAATTGGTAAAGTTGTATAACAGCGGTCATCTTTCACACGTTTTAAATATGAACACATGTTGAGATAATAAATTTGAATATTAGACGCTCTGTTCATTGAAACTCGAGACTATCGAAAAAATACAAATTTAGCTCGACAGTAAACGAGATTAACAACAAATCATTGAAAAATTAAAGAAAAAAACTTAAATTTTTAAAGATCATTCAAGACATCTTGGAGACGTCTTGATTGGTACACCAAATTATAATAAATACATTACCCGAACGAATTACTTACTTATAATATGAAAAATTAGTCCTGCTGTGCAGCATTGTTGCTTAGGAAGACAAGTGCCTACTGCGAATGCGGACGCAACAGGATATTTTTGAAATTTTCTTTTCGTTGAGAAATGTTCAAAATGAACCACTCATAAGTGTTTGGACCCATATACTCATCGTCTCTATACCTTTGTTCCTCACGGTGGTGCTGAGAGCCCCAAGACTTTTCACTGAAGATAAATCTCAGAATGATGTATGTATGCGTTTGCAGTTTTGTGAAAAAAAATGTTCTCCTTCTTGCCAGAATCCACAGAGTATCTGTATACTGAGAATTTGTGAGTTGCTCGTATACCTGAAAAGGACTCTGAAAATATACGCTACGGGAGTTCGTGGCTGTTAGAATGCTCGACGTACCATGTATATTTTCATTATGTATTCTCTTCCTTTCCTCTTTTTCCTTCTCAACATTCTCTTTCTATCGTCTTGTCGTTCGGCGAGTAATCCGAAAGGAATTTCTCTCTCAGAAAGTGGCTTTCCCGCGAAACGACTCTCCTCTTCCTTCTCTCTCCCTCTCATTACTTCCTCTTACGTATATTATATACAAACGTTTCTTCATCTTTACTTCACCCCAACAGTTCTCGGAGTCTGTCTTAGGGCTCTTTTGTGCTCGCTTTTCTAACTCGAAGACATGTTCGGAGGAAAACGAAACTCGATCGTTCACGTGTATCCTGCAAACTTGAAAAAGAAACATGATTCGGATTTCTCTCAGAAATAATCTCCCTTGTTCTTTAATGTTGCTGATACAAGTACTTTTACGTATTGCTTTCTAATCTATCGTCATCTTTTAACATGACAATTGAAATGGACACCTGATTAATCAACGAAATAATTTCTGTTGGTTGTACTGTAATCATCAGTTTTACATATCACCATTATAATTAGACTCATTGTGTGTATTAATAAAATGAATAATTACACATAAACCACGTCGTATATCGTTTCTTCTATTTCCTTGTCCAATTAGCAGGAATATTGTGTTCTCCTCGTAGATTTATAAGTCTTGGCTCCATCTCTTTTTCTGTCTATCTTTCTCTCTTGTCATCTCGTCTCTGAGAGAATCAAAGAAAGAGGAGAAAAAAAGGAAAAGAGAGAAATACGTCGGGAGAAGAGCACGAGAGGATAACGCTAACCTTCATCCGTGGACCGTTACTCTGCCCCGTCGAGGCCCCTTCGGCTATATGGCTATTCAGGTCTCTGGGTCCCCAACGTCGAGATGAGGACACACCGGCGGCGGCGTGCGTTCACACTCGACCACGCGATGCATTCGTACGTACCTCAATTTGAACACACACACACTAACCGCTGCGTGTGTAAAAACGTAGATCGTCGTTCCCTTTCGCGTGAAAGCCGTAGAAAAATAAGAATGAAAAAACACCCAACTCTCCTCGTAATATGAATATTACAGACGCGAGCTCCTTCTTCGCACGAATTCATTCCATTTTCTGACTTCTTTAAGGTATAGTCCTGTCGTTACAGGGTTTCCGTTAAATTTCACTGAACATTTTCAGAAACGTTCTTTAATGTCGTGTACACGTGTGTAAAATTTCAGGGACTTTTGTCGATTAAAAAATCAAGATATTTATTCTTGAAAATCGTTATTTTTAACCTCCCATAAGAGCTCGTGTGTTAAATGTCGAAATCGTAAATAATGAATACCTTGATTTTTTAAAAATTTTGGTTATTACGTATAATAAAAATAATATTTTCGCAGGATCAATTTAAATTCCGTCGAATATATTGTTTTTTAGTGACTTTGCAACAATTTTCTTTAATAGAGTTAAATGCTCAGTCTACTTGGAATGTAAGAAAATGGAACCTTCCCCCTACCCAACGATATGACTTAATTTACGGGCGGTTTAGAGTATGAAAATAAAAGTTCATTAAAATTACTAAAGTTCATTATCTTTGTTTGCAGAAAGTTAGTAAATTATTTTTCTCTTAAAAATAGACCTAATACGTTATCTTAATAATATTGTTTAAAATAAAGCTTTTATTTCTAATCAAATAGTATCGAAACGAACGTCTGACAAACTTTGAAGTACGCCTTCATCCAGATACCCACATACATTTATTGATATTTGTATACCACAGATGAGGAGAATGTGCGAGAAAGAAGAGAGAGGATCGCACGATATTCGAAGAGACTTTCCCACAAGTAGGCCGCCACTGTTGCCGCCGTCGCCTTGCAAGTGGGTCTCATACGCAGGCGATCTCCTGCGCTCAGTCTACTCCAACATATCGCGCGTCCGATATAATATATGTTGAGGTGCGTGTACGAGGCGCACGCACTTCACACGAGACCACAATATCATACACGTAGGGGTAATGAGGGTCATGCGGTCGAAAAAACAAGACGAAAAAATCGTTGAACTTTTTAACAAATTTTTTTCCATCGGGGATAAAAAATGGAGAGGACGATCAAGAAACGATGCTCGACTTGTTGAATCGTAAACGCCATTAGCTTTTATGGAGGTTGCTCTCATTAACCGAGCGTGCCAATAAACTTTCAATCTTTGGTAAAAAAAGGAAGCACCGGAGGATAGATCGGTTCATTTACCACAAGAGCTAAAAATATTCCGTTATTGAGTACTCGCATGGGGGCGGAATTGGTAAAAATAGTGACGACAACGATGCAATAATTATTACAATAATTGTGGTATTCCGCACTGAATCTGCATCGTTGCATTAGTTCGATTTTTTGCCACTAGACGTAATATCGGTACTTTTATCAGAATTTTATTCTACACTATAGAGGATGTCTGGAATTATTTTGAATTTTATGGTTCCAAATTTATACAAAAATATCGATAGTTTATACAAAATTACCGGAGGAAAATACGTACAGATAATAATTACAAATTCAAGTTAATTGTTTCGCGGCTCAACAAATATTTTAAAAATCTAGAGAAGGATAAAGTCAAAAAAAGAATGAATTTATGAAAATTGGTAAATTACAAGAGGTGGCTCAAATTTCTGCATGCGAAGAGCACCTTCAACAAAAATTAATGAACTTAGCAGAATTAAAGGGTCATCAAGAGAGAGGAGAAAAGAGCCGGGGCACACAGCGCGAATAAATCATGAAATGTGGCGTCTGGAAGAGAAATGAAGGGAAAATGGAACAAGTGTATACCTTGTTATTCGCCGAAACAAGAACAGGATGTACGAGACTTATTTAAAATAAAAGACTGAGAGAAAAGAAAAATACAACGAAAAAGGGGGAAAAAATTGCGAAATATATTTCCACATCGCATGGCAATTCCGACGTGTGATTCGATCTTCTGACACGATCCGGTCCATCCCTCGGCTGTGCGTGTACGATAATAAATCATTACGACATTTTATAGCGTAACGGGTAAGAGCGATTATCATTGTTGTATGCGCATGCATGCAGATGCATGCATGTATATACGCTGCGGTGAGTGCTCTCGACAGCGTGCACCAACTGTCGCGAGAGCTTCATTTATTGCTTCTTACTTATGTATGTAAAGATATGTATGTACACTTACATTATGTACATGCATATATGCACGCTTGCTGTACTCTGATAAAAATAATTAATGTCTAAACGGGCATAAACGTGTACACGGCATTTGCACATTGTCGGCGCGTTTATTCCCCGTCTACGAATCGTCGCTGAACTCTACCAGCGATTCGATTTTACGTAATATATCTCGTAGCGAAAGAAAACAAAGGAGAAGGAAAACAATTTGTGAAATTTTGACGTTGATTTACTGCCGACAGTGTCCATCGTCGAGGCAATTTTTTTTTTTTCATTTTTACTTCTTTTCGTTTTGTCGAGACGGAATCACTGTCGTTCCTCGCGGGTGGTTTATCCAGCTCAGAATTATGGACCAGCGGATAATTGGCCTCGGGTAACGATATAACGATCGTGGAATCACGAGAGACTCGATCATTGCGATCCATGCACTCGGCTTCGATTTATATAGAATTCGATTTACCGTTCGTGCAAGACTCGGCCAGTGGCGCGGTAACCCTTTTTCTGCGCAAACGTTGCGACAATTTTTTTTTTCTTACCTATCGAGAAATCCGTGCATCGACTTGAGAGGATCATTTTTTTGACTGAGAGCACCCGTAACCGTATAACGTAAAAATATATTTTTCGATACGATCGCAATATTTACAAATTTCTATTAAATTTTGCGCGTATCGCATTTCAAAAAATCATATCATATCAATCACTTTTTTTTCGTTCAAAAGAAAGTAAGTATGATCGATGATCCTCATCATCAAGTGATAAACCTACCATAATATCACAAGTCTGATGTTTTCCTCCTCGATTCTTTACAGCTTTTATGCTGCTATTTTTAACGGTACGTCTGTACATTAAAATTCTAAAGAATATTCTATCATTAAATTTTTTTTCACTTTTGCAAACTGCCTTCAAAATTAAATTTAATTATCTCGTTAGAAATCTTGTACCTTTCGGCAATTAAGCGGTCACTCGCTTGGAGATCTTGAACAGCGTTTGGTATACTTATCTAATTTCAAATCGTTATATAAACGAGAAAAAAACCACTTATTTTTGTAGAGATAAATTATACAAATGGTTAATTCGCAGAGAATTTATCTACCTCGGCGCTCTTTTTCGCCTTTAACCCTTTGACTCAATCCCGGACTTGAATTTATTCGCTTTTATGGTATCAAACATACGCTCCGTGACGCTCGTCTCAGAATATTCTCACGCCCGTTGAGTAGTTAAAAGTTCTTTTTGTATTCAAGGCGCGGAATATTGTTTCGTCGTTACCGAGCGCTAGCGACTGAGAACACTGTCACACACACGTTGGAGCAGGATTTGAAAAAAATCGTCGTAATAAAAAAAGAAGAGACGAGAAACGGAAGAGAGAGAATTCGTGAATCATATCTATGCGACCGTTGGAACTCCTGATGGGATTGCCCGAGAGCTTTCCCCAAGTTGGTATTCGTCAACTCTATTGCTACACACCGTGATTCTCGCAGGTGACTCATTTCGGCGTCCACCATCCTCGTTAGCATCTGAAAAATGAGAAATTCGCCTCTCCTCGTGCGGACACTCGTACATATATGCTCTTTCAATTTCGAAGCCGAAAGTCTCATTGTGTGGAAAAAAAAGCCGTTATTTATTATTCCTCGCGTCAGAATAAAAATGCATGATCGAGCAATCTTCTTCCGGTGATAAAAGAAGAAATAAAATATAAAATGCATAACAGAGAGATTCTTCTTTTTATGAGAAAAAAATAGTATAAGGCGCGAGGAGAGGAACAAGCGGAGTGAGAAAATACCGTCGAGAATGAAAAATGAAGAGAAAGAGAGGGAGGGAGGGATATCGTCGAGGAAGGTTAGTGACTCCCGGCGCGGTCTCGGCAAAGAGTCGCGTTGAGTCACAAGGTGCACAACAAAGCGGCGAGAAACGAAGAATATACATATAGGTATATGTGCAAGCGCGTTTAACACTGGCATAGAGGATACGTGACGATTCCAAGAGCGCACCGAAGCTCTGCGACACTACCATCAGCCGAAATAACTCATTTTTTTGTTAGCTTTTATTACTGTCATATTATGTTCGCCAAAACTTACTTCTTTATTGTACTATTTATTATGGCATGCTCGGGCGGGGGGATATGGAATAATTCTCGCAAAAATATAAATGAAGGCGTATATATAAGCGCAGTGCGTGCATCTTGTTGCACCGGGCCCTATTTCAAGAACTATAGAGTCACGCCCCCGATGCATATCTGCGGGTCGGTGAGTCACGTGGGAAGCACGCGTCGCGGCAAAGCCACCGACGAACCTCTTCTCTCTTTCTTTTTCCTCCACACGTTACTTTTTTCTTCCTTTTTTTCTCTCCCCTTCTCATCCTGTTGCTAACCGAACTGCCAAGGACACGAGTGTACACACTTTTTTTCAGTTTTATTTTCAACCATTAATTATTACTTGTTGAAATCGTTTCGAGCCCTCTAATACATGCGCCCCCGATTTACTCGAGTATACAGCGTGTGGCATGCATCGAGGAAACTTTAATGAGTTCACCAGTAATAGCGTATAAAGAGAATTAAGAGAAAGATAAAGAAAAATAAACCCAAGAAGATGTATGTGTATTGGGATATGAGCCGACACAAACGCGTTAAACTTCTCGGGAATGAACGATCAGCTTTCATTGAATCAAGCTCTCATCTGCATGCAGAGGAAGCTATTTTCTTTGAGAGGAACGTAACTGCGCGCGTGGATTCGCGAGTATTAATGTGAAGTTGTGAGAATTAGGCATCCGAGGAAATCTGCCGAGACTCATTGTTACAAAAAGAATAAATATTTACCACGCCATATGTATTACATGCATGCGCATCATAACTTGATACTCTGCAAAGCCATGAATCTGAGTTCTTAATGGTAAGAGATTTTTCTTCGTAGATATTTAAATTCGCATCACCTGTGTTTCATACCGATCATTCATTCTCCCAGCAACAGCGGCCAAAGCAGACGAGGCTCAATAGATGTTTTGCATTTTTTTGGGATCCTGAAAATATTTTGTGACGAGCTAAAAAATGTTTTCATATATACGACTTATTTGGTGCCAGAACGCCGAATTATTAGTGCAACGGTGCAGATTGAAAGGAAAAACATAATTATTTTCATTATTATTGCACCGTTGTTCTCGCCATTTTGACATTTTTCATCCGATCGTAATGTATCAACGTTCATCTAAAAAGAAATAAAATTTCCTTCATCATACTCCAAAAACACCTCAGAATCTCAATTTTCATGCTCGCGATCGTGAAAATCGAGGGTGTTCGACTTCAGGTGCGCATGACTGTATTATATAAAGGAACAGCACATTTGCATTATTTTTCAATGGGATGAGGAAAAAAAGAGAGACCGAGAGGGAATAAAGGGCAAGAGTAGCTTTCGATACGTTTCGTTCGTTGCTGAGATGGATCAGAGATTGGTACGTGTTCTTTGCCCTTGCGACCGAACCGGGTCAAATCGGTTTTACGATCTTTGGCGAATCGTAATGGAGCTCTGACTGAGTTAGCCTGATACTGCGAGACAAAGATCGAGAGAAAGAGAATCGATGTATCGTTCAGAATAGCGGCTAAAAGACGACGACGACGACTTGGTGCACGAATCGATCATACGCCGTACGTTGAGTGTTTTCTGCCTGGCGGTGGCGGTCACCAAAGGATATATACGCGCGCTGTTTTCTCAAACTCGCTCCCGCGCCGGATTACCAATCTTGGCTTTTCGATTACGTCTATACGCTATATACTATAAACCGAGCGCACAGCTGCACACTCACTTTATTCCGCTTACCGCGATTCCATCGTAGACTCTCCGCTCGATCTATGACCATACCGGACATTATTCTTCGGCTTCCAAAACCTTCGTCGCGTAACTGAATTTATTTCCTCGAAAAAATCCTGAAGTTCCAGCGCATGGAGTAAATATGCTAATACCATTCGCCTTTATTCATAGTTAGAGAGGAAAAATTATGGTGATCTCTGATGAAAATATAAAATATTTTCTAATGTATCGAAATAGACCATCAAATTAAAAAATATTTTGTATTTTTTGAGAATGAGAATGAGACGAATGACGACTCGTGACGAAGAACGACACGAAATAATTTAGAATTCATTTTAGAATTTAGAATAAGTTAGGATTTTCCTGGTAGAGTTATTTGCATGAGTAAACGAATGAGCCGTTATAACATCGAAAACATTTTTACGCTGGTAAATTTCATATTTACCTAAATCGTTACAGCGTACGCACTCTTGTGTAGTGTTGTTTCATCGGGAAGTTGGAGATTGACGTAGAAACTCGTATTGAACAATCGGGGCAATGTTCGAAACAAGTTTCATGTCAAGACGTGCCTCTTCAAATTCGACAAGAATTATCGACACCGTGTGTGTTTCGTTAGAAAAATTAGCGTGTGCTCATCAGGAGGAAACTGTCGGTCGTTCGAACGATAAATATTTTCTCATAGAAAATTCTTCGATTCTCTAACTTGACGTGCAAACAGGTTGCTCAGTTGAGTAAGACGCAACGGAATTCCCGGCATCACGAGAGTCTCTCCCACCGACGTTGGCCGTCGATCTCGCAACGCAGCGGTACAATGTTATGAAAAGGGAGCAAAAGAATCGCGCATTTTATCCAACGTTCCCATGACGATTCGCTACAGATATAATACGTACACACATCAGACATCACATAAATTGTATATATAAAGTTAAAACCATAATTACGAGTTCTGCTTCGAGGACGTTGAGACCTCATGTCGGGTTGATCGCCAGTCCGCGCTCGATCTCATCGTGACGAGTTCAAGTCTCTAAGAATGAGCACACATACGGATGGATCGTGCGCGCTCTATACCAAGCCAAACACGCGAAGCCTAGAATAAAGAAGGAATAGAGAAAATAAAAAACGAATAAAACAAAAAGCGGGAGAGAGAGAGCACAAACTATAATAGAAAGAATACATTCGCCTCATTACAAGTGAGCCAACGGTCATCGCCACGGCTCTCGATCGAAATAACGAGAGTAAAAAGTCTGCGAAATTGCGTACATACATACATCATAGTTATACAATTGTAACGTATGTATATGTATCTCCGGAGCTTTCAATTGACCGATCGTTACGAGCATATTACAACGATGCAATACAGCACGTATATGCACGACTTGAATACAAAAACTCGAAAGTATTCATGGAAGTCTTGAGGAATAGATTTGCAACATTTCGGTACACTTTTAAAAGTATCCGGTAGGTCAGATCAATAGTAAACGGAAGCACTAGGTGTACGCGATGTGTGACGATCCGAATGATTTGTTACCTTTGCTGCTCATTATCCAACGTTGATCCAAGATAATTGCATCAGTGCTTTCACCTAAGAGTATAATGTACCCGCAACATTTTATTCCAGTAACGACGTGACGTCGGCATCTCTTATCAATTAAATTTCTACTGAGTCAACTTTGAATGAGCTAGACACGTGTCCTATTCATACATATATTTTTAAATTGAGACAGGAAAGCTAGGATCGATCTTGACTTGTTTCAAATGACTCGAGTCCGTCGCAGTTTGCTGTGTCAAAATTCAATTTTGTCAGCGTTTATCAGCGCGAGATGTCGCCTAGATTCAGGCTATAAAATTGGTCCGGTTTTTCTCCTCATCATCAAGAAATTCGGCTATAAGAGCCAATACGATCTTCTCAATGAGAGTATACTCGTTCAATCGTCTAACAATTGAGCCTGATGCGTACACATGTCAAAATTTTTAGTAAAGAAATTATAAGTTTGAAAATATTTCTCGAAAATATTTTTAGTTATTAAAAATAGTATTTAATACGTGAGTTGTCGATAAAATCAACGCGGTCAGTCCAAAACGTTTCTAACCTATACGCGTCCGAATCAATTTTCAGACCATTGCACAGCAGGTGAAGCAAAAATAATATCGTCTCAAAAAATTGTATACATTTACATCAAAATTGAAGTACCTCTGACTTACCGATATTGTTTCCAATAAAAACTATAGCGCACAATTTATGATTATAACCACTGAGCATTAATCGCTCCCCTGTTATTATCTTCTGATGGTGAGTATAATTTTAACAAACTGGCTGATATTGATTTAATTTTTCCTCCTATCTTCTGCTTCAAGCACAAGTTTACCACGTTTATATTTTATATAAATGAGCTTAAATGAGAATACATCTCATTTTTTTCCATTCGCGCGTATTTTCTCCGTTTTGTTTTTCTCAGCTCGCTGTTGTTTGGCGCATGCAGACCGGATGCTGTCGAGAGGGGTCTCGGCAGCCGGCGGATGCTCCCGGACTTAAGCATACCCGAAGCACAATTCTCTTCTGCTGCGCTCCACGGTTCCCTCTCGGAATTCAGCGATCGCCGATTGCATAGACTGAACATACGGGGTCTCGATTAAAAATTATCCTCGCAGGAGCGAGAAACCCTCGCCCGTACACCGTAACGCATGCTCCCTCCTGTTTGTGCAATCTTTATTCTTATCCCTTTCTTTTTTATTCTCTCCGTCCACTTCCTCAGCACCGCGCGCATTTCCCGTTTCCGCGACCTTGATCCGATCGCTCGTTACGCGCTTGTGAATCAAGGAAAAATGCCGGGGAGCAAAAAAGAGAATTACATCGTTAATTAATTGTTTTTATGGTGAATTTTTTTCAAACTGCAATGAAAAACCATCGAGTAATACGATTTCGAGAAGTGAGCACAAAATATCACGTCTCACCAGCATTTTATATTCGAGAAGCAAGAAAGGCAAGACAAGTCTCAGTATATTTCAATCGACCGATCGTCAAATGCAAAAATTTCATTAGTGTTATTTTACTCTAATCACTAATGTTCTGACTTTGAGTGTGAGGAGTTTAACGTGTGGAGGGCTGCTTTAGAATTAAAGTTCGGGAGTATAACTCCGGAAACAATTGTTAGGGTTATGCTCCTGAACGATGATGCTTGGACGGAGGTCACCTCTTACGTGGAGGTGGTCCTCTGTCGTAAAAAGAAAATTCTAGAAGAGGAGGAAAGGGTCCCGTGAGGGGTCCTAAAGGATAATGGCGCCACCCTGAAGTAATGCGAAAGCGGTTTTAGTAGGTAGGCCCGAAAGGGGAGTCCCACACTGGCAGGGGGTCATTACATATTTTTGGAATATTTAACATCTTTTTTCCAACCCCCTGTCGTGCCTAACCAGCATTTCCCTCTTCAAATAAAAATGTTCTGACTAGAAGATTCTAAAATGCAGGAAAAAGTGAATTGATACTGAAACGCTTTGTGATTCTCATAAGAAAAGGAAAATTTATAGCACATATGTAGATAAACACATACAGAAGTGATGGAGCATGGCTCATCGGTTCCTCTTTGCACTTTCCCAGCTTTTGCATATTCTCAATTCGATATTATTCCTTTATTTCATCTAAGTGTCTGCAGCTGACTTACGCCCTCAAACCACAAACACCCATAAAAAAGCTCCCTCAAATCTCTCGTTCAGTTAATGCGAGTTTTACGATGTCACCAATCAAAGTGTTGATAGGGCTTGAGGCAGAGATCAACTTGTGGGATAACCAAAATTGAACACTCAACAAGGATCCACCACTATCGATCACCATCTGTCATATATATTAAACTCCAGCAACTAAAGATTATGAAAGTATCAACGCATTGCTTATTAAAAAACCAAATATAATTTTTTTCGATCAAGTATTTACATAAGTTGATATAAAATATTGTATAATAAAATATGTGAGAACAAGAAAAGTTTATACGCAATGCAATTAAAGTTGGAAAAGGAACAGAAAAACAGAGAAAAGATGAAATGGATGGCGATGCGATTAACGGATGAACGAGATCGCGGTTTTCCAGGAAAAGAGCGTCCTCCTGCATGACGAGCAACCCAGTCCGTAAGGAATGCAAGCGCATGCACTTCTCCGCCGCGGGTGCAATATGCGCACTAACGCGTGGATAGGTACTATTTTTCCCACATGGTGAGTTTCGTCCATCCAACCGAGATGCTTTCTATGTCCGGCGTATTAACCGTTTGCGAAGGCATGCACGCGCGTCACGTGTGGTATCAGACTCTTGCGTCGGTACACATATGAGGTCACTCGAGGTCTCGTACCCGTTCTCTCACGATCCGGGAGAACAACTGGATAAAAAACTTGCTCCCTCTTATTTCTATAAAGATTTTCGCATGCGCCTTGAGTGTTACGTCGAGGACTTTTATTCTGTTCGCCGTCATCTCCGGCGGGGAATTCTGGCGCCTCGAGATCAACCATGGATCTGCTCTAATGAACCCCTTGTCCGATATCCATATCGATATCCTTATTAATATTAATACATAACAAATGGCAAAGTTCAATTGATGATGTCTGCTTGATTTATTTTCACGTCGCAACATTAAGACTGATTTAAATGTGATATTTGGTATACAATGTATGCATTTAATTCCTATCGAAACACAATAATAGGATTGTCTTTACTGTAAACGCTTCTTCCTAGACAGTTTTCTTTGCATATATATTATTTATTTTCAAGCAATAGCAATTTTTACACATCATTTGAAGGCACATGACGCGTGTTTCAAAAACACATCATGATGGGGGGTACAAAATGGAGTAAGCGCATTTCAATAGTATTGTATTTACTATGACAAAATTATTGAAATCAACTCTACAGGAAAGTTGTTAAATGTATAACCGACAGCCGTAGTCCCGGGATCTCCGTTGAGTTTTGCGGATCCTACGGGTTGAGTTGCCATTGGGCACTGCCAGTACTTGGATACGGTCACCGCTAAACTCCCATGGACTAACGAGTCAACGCTGAGTGGGGGGTGGTTTTTCCTTGGTTGTTCGAGGTTTGACAATTTCGAAAAATCCTGAAAGAACATCATTAATATCAGAATGGGTTTTTCCGTGCACATGTGCAAACATGTGGGAATGCGATACAGGGCACAGGGTAGGTGTAAGTCGGCGTAAGCTGAGGACGCACAATCTGTTGGGGAATAATATGGAAATTAAAAATAATTTCATAGTGGAAATGATTGTAGGGTTAATGTAAAGACAAATACCGAACATGTGGAATAAAGATGATTTTTCTGAAGTGTACAAAAATAAAAACGAAATATTGGCAACAATGAAGAATAATATTTCGGAAACAATATATTTGGCGAATTTGTCAGCATTCCATTTAATGTTTGCATTTTTTAAAATGGCAAATAGAAATTCAATGAGACAACCCTCTATCATCGTAACATTACGGGCTGAAAATTGTACGGGAAACCTGAATATTGGGAAGACAATAGCTCACAGGAACTTGTGATTCAAAAATTTGAAAGAGAATCGGGGCTTTTCATTCTCGTCTTTATAGTGAGAGCATATAATGCATATCCACCAAAAGAATTATTTCATAGAAGTAATTAAAAAATTCCGTCGGAGTCTTCACGCTTACAAATAAAACGATGCAATTATCGCGACGTCTGCAAACCTCAAACACCAGACTCTCATTTAATGTATGAAAACATGCGCACACGCATTAATTTTTGCAGATAGTAAGAAGCTAAAGAGGTTAGTGGGATTTTAGATTTTCGATAGCTCAACTCTTTCATTTTTCGCACGCTCGACAGCACCCGTAAACTACATTGAGGTAAAATCTCAAAACGCACTTTTCAAAGCCCACATAAATTATTGGATGTTATTAAAATTTAGCGCTGTATACAAATATGTATGTCACTCGACAAATCAGTAACCAAATGCATTTTTTCTTTTCCAGGTACGTACATCTTTCATTTCTGGAGACAACATTTATCGAAAAAACTTCTTGACAGTCTACGCCGGTAACGTAAAAAATCGATATCAATCGGATTACAATTTTGATTGATTTAAATACTAGGAAAAGAAATCTAAAGACACAGCAGTGTCTTGCCGTTAAGTAATAAAAAAATCGTCAAGATGCCGTGTCTCATTTACAGTAAAATATTCATTCATTTTTTTCAAATTTTTTCGATGTTTTTTTGCAAATGTCTCCAAACCCATTTGCTCAACTGCAAATCTAATAAAGGGATCTACTAAAAAGATGTATATGGGTAATTCTATTTGTCCGACATAGAGGGTATCCAATTTAAATTTACCGATATTACCGATTTTTAATTGTGGAATCTATGCAAATTTTTTTTAGTATATTTTGACCCTTTCACAAAATGATTTCATACCATTTTATAAAATCTATTTTATTACTTGGCGTACTTTTTTACTTTTTTAAAAAGGTTTTTTTAATATATATTTGTATACAACATATTGGTAATTTGGAAAAATTCTCATATCGGATTTGTCGTTGTTTGAAAATTGGTCTTATTTATATTGTAACCTTTTTGCTGGTGCTCACGCGTTTGTAAAAAAGTTTGCGCCGCCGGCGATCTCTTTGCTCTTCGTCTGAACGTGTCTCGTTGAAAATCCGGTTTTTCCGCGAGAATAACGCGCGATCCCGCGCCGCGTTCTCGATTTCCGAGAAAGTTACCGAACCGTGCGCACTCTCCGCAAAACGTATCGTTGTAGTAATTTTGCTTATATACACATTCTTTATTCAATGTGTAATCGTATTGCACGTACGTATATAATATCGTACATGTAGGTATACGGCGCACCATATAGACGAAAGCTTGAGAAAAATCTAGAAAAAAGAGAAAATAATACAGAAAGAGTTCATACACATACATAACTATATACATATACTACATGTATACATAGCGAAAAAAGATAGAGTGACTTGTCTTTAACGAGAAAAGATGGTGCTTGCGTAACGGTATGTAATTAAAGCGAGCAGGGGGAAATAATCGAAGAAAATACACTTTTTCTTTATGTCTCATATTGAGTGCTCCCTCGCTCCGTACATGGCGATACACCTAATTCCATCATGGGTCGACGATACCCCGCGAAGGCCGGAATGTACCTCGATATTTTGCTGTCACTTAGTGTTATTATTTTCCCAGGATTATTATTCGAAAAGAAACAAGCAGAGGTAATAAAAGACGGAAGAATAAGCGAAAGGAGGATTGATTGGAAGCTCACGGTTAATGAGAATTTCTTCTGACAGTAACATTATTTACAAATAAATTATTTGTTGCTCGATCAAGAATGATTGGGGATATTTCTTTGGAGGTATAATAAGGAAGGTGCGAAGCTCGTTAGTCAGCAAAAGGCGTTGCTCAAAGGATTGCTCAACGGCGACGTGCTAAACTACACAGCTGCTCTGTGCTCATGCATATACTCTTCGCTACTGCGGTTTACTTCGAATATCCAGTGAAAGGTTATAACCAACGAGTATAGACATCGCTCGTGCACTCGCAAATCTAGAGACACTGATAAAATCCCTCTCTCTGCCACAAAAAAATCCACGATGCACATATACGTGCATAATATACATATTGTATATATTCATGCAGAAACCATTTTATCGCCCGGTTATACATACTTCATACGACATTATATGTAGATTTAATGCTCCGAACTCTTATGTTTCATTCGTTTTTAACTCTGGCTCCATCACTCTCGCGCCTAAGTTGCGTGACGCACCGTAGGTGGAAATTTATGTTGACCAGACTTTTTCACTCTTGATTCTCACGCAAGAAATGAAATACCCGTCACGAGGTCCCCGAACGTTTCGTTTTGTCTTATACAGAATTGGCAAGGCCGAAATATTCCTCTTTTTATAGTCTGATTTGAGCTACAGACCAAAATTCAACTTTCTATTTTTTTTCTTGTACTCAAAATTGTATCTCATCTCCCTGTACGTATACATTTGTATATCACAGATAGATATCATTATCGCATTCCTCTGTGTCCATTGCAAAACGAATGTATCTCATTTCTTATCCCCACTCTTCTATATTCATCCGCTGGTAGAGAGATTGCGCAAGATGTTTTGTTTAATTTCCGAACAGCCACCGGATATCTGTGGCTTTTGCTTGAAAAATTGCATGATCGAACAATGAAAGAACATCTGCCAAAATCGAAGAAAGTGCAACCACATGTTTATCGGAGACTCTCAAGATACGCAAAGATTATTTCATGTCAAAGAATTTTTCATATTGTGGAAGGAATAAAAATTGTTTCAGGTGGAATTTTGCTTCTTAGCAAGAAATAATTGGATTTTCAAATTTAATTGCTTCAGATTTATGGAGCAAGAGCTCGTTCATTCCTGCTTTACTTATCTTCTCATTGATTTTTATCTTTCTCCAGTTCTTCCTCGAAATTGTTCGAAGTGATAACAGGTGTGCGTGCGTTCATCCGAAAAGTGGAAGCAGTACAACAAATTTACTTTATCCCAACCTATGCTTCGTTTACCAAATTTCTGGTTATTACTTTGGAATTACAATTTGATGCCAGTCAAAACGATCCGAACGTAAAAAGAGTTTACCTTCAAAGCGTCGGAAAGTATAAAGTTTTTTCGATGTTGCAAGATCAAAGAAAATCATATGTATTTGGTGGTTTCCCATTTGCACCCACGCATCTCGTGTTGACTATGACCTCGAGAGTGCCAAGCATTGTTAAATTTCCTTAACGTTAAAATGTATGGATGAGCGTTCAAAGTTTCATCTGGGTTACACCGAGGATGACTCATTTCCCGACTTGATTTGGCTGGCAGGCGAGAAAATAAGCGAAAAGAATCAACGAGCGAGCGTATAACAGAAAAACGATGATGATGATGACGACGATGAAGTCAAACACTTGATGAAGGAAGGCGCACCTTTCTTCATCTCATCCAACACATAATGTGTTTCTTGCCTGAATTTACTACACGCGGTTAATTATGATTCATCATGAATTAAGAGTCGTTACTTCGGAGGCACTTCTATGACATGGCCTTCCGAAATTTCAACCGGAATAATTAAATAAATTTTCGAAACAGTTCCGGAGTAAAATAAAAACTTGTCACGTGTTTTCACGAAAACAAAGATGAATAATATAAATAATAACACAATGCCACTTGAAGAAAAATGGACACTCATTATGAATAAAGGAGTATACATATATACGTCTTTCCGATTATAATTATTTATTTCGAATTGAGAGTCTTGTGGCTGCAATCGATTGAGCAATTTTCATTAATTTTCGAGGAGAATGAGCATTGGCTGCAATCGTTCGCTCTCTTAAGTAACACTCCAAATGGAGTGGAATATATTCCGTGATCTTTGCTGAAAAACAACGCGATGGAAGTGGTATATAATGCTGGGATTGGGAACGCGAGCGCACGAAATCGGGACCGATCTTTTGCCGATTCTCGAATTCAAATGAGGTGGGCACTCGACGTTTGCGTTCCCTCTCCGTGAATTGCAGCGATATAAAGAGAGAAGAAAAGAGAAGAGAGGCGAGGAGAGAGACGGGTCGATGAAACTTTCTCTAGTCGACCATTACCTTAATTACGCCACAGAGACTCTCCTAAGTGTACCGATTCCAATTGAATTTCAATTTAATCTCCAGCGTATAGACTTTTATCGAATCGCTTTTGGTCCACACGGAGGCGGACTTTCGTGCCAGAATCGAGACCATACAGAGGAAATAAAAGAGAGAAAAGGAGGTACAGATTGTGCTGTAATCAAGCAAAAGCGATATATCAACAATCAAATTTCTACGTGGCGATGGACAGGAGACGCGGGTACGGTATGAAAAATTGGGAACAAAAGCAAATCGTCTTGCTCTCAATATACGAACCAATCAATTTAAGCATAATAACATTTTTGATAAGAAAAAGTAGTAGACTGATTGAAAGTTTTTAAAAATTACTAAGAGAGAATCATTGAAATCCTACTTAATGACATCAATTATGGCGCCACTTTGACATCTCCCGAGGCTTCCAAAAATAACACTTGATAGTTGGATTTCTCGAAAATTCAAGTACCTGATGTCTCTGTCAACCGTTTCAATTTTAATGAGCATCTGAAAGACGATTTTTTCTCACTACCAATTTTCAGCTGAATATTGGCTCTGAGTTGACACACCTGGTATGAAAGCCGTCTATTTCCGGCAGCAGGAGGATTTTTTCAAAATAATTACGAGCTGGACGAGACAGGCTCCAGAAAACATTCGGATAGCCTCATTCGATCCACTATAACTGGCATCAACACTATCATTCAAATTCGTTATACCTGATGCATACGGTACGGGAGATAAGCAAAATGTATTATCAAATTTATGAAAGAAAAAATTCAAGCTGCGAATGCGAGTCAAGAAGTTTATGTTCGGAGAAGCGAATCGAAAAGGGGAATGATGTTTGGTATTTCCACGAATCCCCGTGTATTATCACGAAACACCGTATAGCAAATCTGGTCACGATTCCACATCGCCCCCTCGGTGATGGTACGCAAGGACACAAGCGCGCACGTTTCCGTCGTCGCTCGTTTATTCGATTGGGCGATGAGCAAGTCATCGACCCGTCCGACTTATTTTCTCCCATTGAATTTCCGTTTCTAAATTCGGCGTCTACGATATGGCGATAAACGATCGCGAGTAACAAACGAATAAAAGCCTTGTAGACATGCATATGTATTTATAAGAAAAAAAAGAATAAAGCAAAGTACACATAGGAGGAGCAATAAAACGAATCGTTTCTGATAAAATATGTCGTCAAACATTTTACCCGCGCTTGTGACGCAATGTACATACATATAAAGGGAGATTAATGATTCTAGGAAGAAAAAAAATGAAATAAATCATCGATAGTACGGTTGATTTTCGGTTTTAATTCTTTATCGTCTCAATGCCGGGCGGATATTCCGATACGAAATTTCCTGGTGTTGTAAATTACCTGAAAGGCGTTATAAAATTTACGTTTACATTTTTTTAAAGGAAGACTCGGAATAAAAATTCTGTTGTTGGTGAATTATTGTCATAATTAGACGGAAAAAAAGAAATCAACCATAAATGCATGAGTGAACGGAGCATATAAGTTTTTCTTTGCTCACTCGGTATTATATGTGTACGTATATGTATACATGCGGGAGAATCGACGCCGCGGCCCAAGCATGCCCGACTCCCAAAGGTATTCTCTATTCTCCTCGAGCAGGCTTTTATGCGCTCGCAGACACACATTTTATCCAGGAAGAAACGCACATGTGCGCACGCGAGATGAACTCAAGACCTTGTAAAAAGTACGGAAAAGCGCGATCTTATCGAAGCAGGAAGCACCCAAGTTGCACAGTATGGTGGTGAAATTGTATTCGATAGTGATAGAGCAAACGTATCTGTGTGAGACTTTGAAGTAAGGTTTTGTGGCTTGCATAACAAAAACTCGGTTTAGAAGCTTCTCTTTTCCTCGACGTACATTTTTCGATCTCACGTGTTTATGTACGGTACGTACGCCTCCGACTTGTATTATCCTTCCGTCTTTTTTGTTCTATGCGAATTTAACTATGTACCGTTATTTTTTTAAGGATACATGGGCCGTACATCATCATGAAGAGAATATATTTCACATTGAATTATTGAAATGTAAACTTTATCTTTGTATTAGAAAGTTGACGGTTGGGGTATGTCATTCGGAATAGTTCTGTAACGTTTCATTGACAATGCTCATATTATTTATTGCCTAAATATTAAAAAAAACAAAGCTTCCAAACTGAATTGCTTAAACATTATTGATGCGTGCTAAATATGGAAATACAAAAATAAACAAAAAATCGTATTTTGAACGAATTTTTAAATTGTGAATTTGATTTTATCTTGAAAGAAATAACGTTTAACTAATTTTAGTATACGTAAAGTGCCGTAATAACGTTCTCCAGCCTAATTCCGACCGATTTGCACTTATTTATAAATCTGTGCAAATTGTGGTTATATATAGAAAAGCGTACATTTTAATCTTTGACATCTTTGAATATCAACAAAGTAAAAAATCCAAGAGTTGGAAAGTTTTTTTTTTATACACATTTAGATAATAAGTATGCACTGATGTCTTCTGGGATCGGTATTAGGGCACTTTGCATTAATCACATTTGGAACCGTAAAGTAAATTGTGTTTGAATTAGGTTGAGAATTTTTATAATTCATGTCAAGAGACAATGTGTGCCTAAATTTCAGTCGTTTTTTTATGACTTATCAAAAAGAGAGCATACACACTCAAGGGCGTGTCTCGAGATTTCACCTTAATTCTTATACACATATATGTATTTCTTTTTCTTTCTTTTCGTGCAAATATATACGCATTCTATGTCTATTAAACGAACAGATAATGGAATGTAGACAAGAAAGCTAAAAATTTGCACGAAATCGTATAATTCTTTGTTTTGGATCTTTTTTAAATTTTTTTTATCAAAGACCCTCAAGTGCAAATATTGTAAGATCTCTATTGAAAATATATAAAAATCATCTAAGTATTGCATATCTCTTACTACTTATTGGGTGCATTAATTACGTCTGAGAATAGACGAAAGTCCAATTCTTGAGATTATCAAGTTGACTCGTGTGATTCTAAGCTGCCGTTTCTTTTTTCCGATACAACATTAATTTATTAGTTGTGTGAATTTTGTGATCTAGAAACATTTTGTGATCAAGAAAATGTATCAGAAGAATTATATTGGCCATTCAGAGAGCCATACACTCCAAACTGTACTTCTCAAGCATTTCGTGTCGCTCCTCATCGTCGTTTTTGATTTTGTTTCGTCTCGATATATTTCCGCGTCGATTTTTTTAACCAGCCCAACGACCCCTTTTTTGTTATCGAACCACAAGACCGCCAGAGGACGAGAGAAAAAGAAAAAGAGATCTCGAAACGAATAAAAAAAAGAAGAACAAACTATCCCGATACGTGATCGAAAAGCAACCAGAGTTGCCAAACTCGTCTTCGAACTAAAGAGTCGCTAAAGAAATGCCGTGAGGAAGAACAGAGCGCAGCGACACGAAGGCATGTGGTAGGGAGAGAATGTGAAAAAACGCACATGAATCGAAAAAGGGACGTTGAAATTTATCACAGCCGGAACACGGGTGGGTCACATTTTTTATCTTAACCGTGATATACATTTCTTTCTTATTTCTCCTTTATCGAAACGACATCATTTTGCGTCTCGGCAGATTACTTTCACATGCATTCGTTTCTCCGTGCGATCCTTTATCATTATTAATTCTTTGCTTTGTTTTATGATTCTTTCCAACAGCGAACAATACTTTTCGTCCTCAAAAAAATTGCTGTACACCATGCATTCAACTCGATAGAATAAAATGTGAAAAATGTCGTCCGTACTCGTGCACAATACGATATGAAATGTTGCAATTAAATTATTGAAAAAAATAAAATAAACATTGAAGTCCTCTCAGAAAGGAGGAGAGTTCTGTTTGGGTTAAGCCAGTCTCTAGGAAAAGACTCTTGCGCTTACAATCAAACTCTATAGGCAATGCATACATATAGATATGAGCATGCACTCCGGCCCACGTGTATTTATAGTATCGGGCATGCACTTCTCACGATCCATCTTTCCAACGGTTTCCCTCTCCTCGGGATCGAACAAAAAGACGGTAAACTCTGGCCGAAGCCAAGAGAGTCTCACCTTTCGAACGTGCGTATCGATCGTTCTTGAGACTTGTATCGAGTACCGGCGAATGTGCCACAATTACAAAGGCGCGCGAGTTACCCTCTCATGCAACCTCGGATGAACATGTCTTTTTTTTCCCATACAAAAACGTTTATTTTGATTCTAGTTTTCGAAACTTATTCGACGGCTTGTTTTGGTGCCTGTCAAAATTTTTTATGCCTTTTGCCACATATACTGTTATTAAGTTTGTCCATTGTGAATGCGATGTCATATATAAGAATTATTATCGTTGTATTTGAGAGATTTCGAAAAGTTAGTCGTGCCCGTACGGAACGTGATTACGGAGTCTGGAAAAAGATATTGTGTACCATGCACGTAAGCCAGATCGAAGGATGCAAAGCGAAGTAGCGGTCTACCTTTGGGATTCGTAGGACCTTTCCAATCGGTCCGATTCAGCAGCTTATATTAAAAAGGTGCACTCGATTAGAAAGGTCTCTTCATCTCAAGGTGATGTTTGACCCGCGCGAGCGTGAGAGAGATGTAAAAAAGATTTATCATTTTCTCAGGGGTTTTTAATATTTTGGGAAAAGGAGCACAGAATCACATTTTACTCCTTTTTTTAAAAGAGAACAACGTGAGTGTCTTTTTTCTTCGAAATGAAATTTTCAGAAAAAGTTATATTTGCAAAAAGAACTTTTTTGAAAAAGTACGCCAAGCAATGAAATAGTTGTCTCAAAACTCACATACATGAAATCATTTCGCGACCAAGCAAAAAATATCAAAAATTTTAGCACAGATTCTATAATTAAAAACTGACGGTCTGGGTAAATTCAAATTATTTATATACATATTATAAAATAAAAATTTACTCTTACCCGATCTCAAAATGTGAACTATTCATCTAATGTGTAATGTTTATACGCATTTAAACATATCGAGAAAATTTCTATTCCCCTAAAGTTTCACTTTTCAAAACATTTATAAAAATGTAATAATGAAGACATCAGAAAAAGCCGTCACGTATTGTATCTACTACTGAAATTCGCAACGTGATTGAATTTAATAAATGTGAATAAGAATGAAAAAAAATATGAAATACACACATGTACATACGAAGTCATATGGATTCATCCCGAGAATATGTGCACGATAATGTAATTTCTGCGAAAGTGATTATAGGCCGTTCAAGCTTGGTAATTCTATTACTACTATCAGAGACTACAGTGACGATGCGACGACGTTATATAATCGTTGTCGTCTAATATTGCCAATAAAAAAATAATATTGCGCTCATCACGTGTATGCGCCTGTCGTACCAGCGGGAATTGTGCATGCCTATATTTTTCATGAGTGAAGAAAACTTGCATCATCGGACCAAATGCATGGTAATTATCTTATTACACCGGAGTGAGCGAAACCTCCGGAAACCGGAGCGGACCGAGAGCTTCGACTCTGCATTAATTACCCGCTTGCTCTGCATGCATGGCTGCTACTGTCTCGGTAATTAAAGGATCGCGCTTATCTCGAAGGAGTGCATCTAATGCACGCCTCTCATTGCTCTCTCTCTCTCTCTCTCTTTCTCTCTGTTCTTCTTGTGGACGCGACCCTTGCAGAGATGCGCTCGGAACGCGATTGAACATTTTTCTTTCGTTCACACGAGAGATCGCATACGTTCGAGGAAAAGAGAATACGGGGTAGAGAGAGACAGAGATGGAGCCATAAATATACTAGAAAACAAACATATAATGCGCTTGGTCTTAGCGTGGCAAAAGACGAGGTCTTCGGTGAAACAAAAAAATAAGAAAGATCTCTCTGATGAACCATCGCATAGGCTCGAGTTCCGCACGTGTCATCGCTCGGCTGCATAATATTTGTGATATTTCTATCTATAATATTCATGATATTTCTATACACGCTGATGGAGAACGCTCCGGCGGGTCCGACGAACTCTCGTTTTGCGTTCGCGGCGTACTTTAAACGGGATAATTCTCTTCTTGCATGCATCGTGAGCTTCGGTAGGCACGTTAACTATTGTATAACCGAAAACAAAGGCTCTCCGTCGTGGACGGAGAAGCGTTAAAAGTTGGCTAGCGATTAGATAATCTTCTTCGCCGCCCCGCCCGCACGCGCGTTATAAACACGACGGGGCAACGGTTAATTCCTCCTAGCTCTTTGCGGAGCATTAACTCGTCCAAGGTGCGTATCCGCGACGTTTCCTATATGTAAATAATGCCCAGCGTCGAGCTGAGCGCTGTAATCGCCGATGACCGTCGTCGAGGCTGCAACGTGCGCCACGATCGTGGAACACGGGGTTTCTCTGTGAAAAAACATTTCTCGGCGCTGTAAATGCGCTATAGCTGTAACATCGAAGCATGTCGTTGACCTCGTGGCCTTCTCGGATCGTCCGTTTCTCGTACACAAAAGCCCGAGGTTGTGCGCAGTTCATTTCACGAGAAGCATTCCTCTATGATACAATTGATACAATTGGATTTTTTGAAATTTTCGATTATTATACAATTTTGGATAGTACAACAAAAGAGTAACAAAACGCTTTATTTTATGTATATTTTTAACTTTATATATTCAAAGATCGTACAGGCAGAATTTAGTATGTATCCAAATGTATTTAATGAACTGCATAAAATTAATGACTCTTCGCACCAAGGCATTTTATCGAAGAAATACTTCTTGTGTGTTTTACGTTTAAATGAGTTTCTTCGTAAATTTCGAAAAATTTGACCAAAATATTCACTCGTCATGAGAAATTTTTGAATTTAGTATAAGATATCGTTCGAATGAATCGAAAAATTTGCTTTACTTGCTCCAGATTTGCAAATCGCGTTCAATCTATTCTTGGCGTGGAATTAAAAGAATAAAGCCCGAGGTCGTGGGAATGGTTCGCGTCTGGAATCATCTTGGTCGTTTCTGCATCGTCCGTTATTTACTGACGAGGCTAAAATAAGTTAATGAATCGAGCTACGTGAAAAGTCGAGCCTAATCACGCGAATAAAGATAGCAAGCTAAGAGGGTACATACCGAGCGCTATACATGTAGGGTTATATGCGTATGCTCGGGACAAAATTCCCGCAAGGTCTTCGCATGTTTTTGCAATTTCTCTCTCTTTCTCTCTCTCTTCGCACTCCTGTATCTCGCGAGGAGCTTCGAAGATGAACCCACGAGGCCGCGTGGGAAAGGATATGCCGGACACGCGATATCCTGCTGAGCGATTTCCCGGTATGCATTTCTTTTTTTTCAACTATATTTTCCTTTTCCTTCTCGGTCTTTCGCTTTATTTGTATTTTATTTTATCATTTTTTTCTACAAATGTTGGGTACCCTCGTGCTCGCTTCCTCCGTTTTGAACCGTCATCTGAGTATTCCTTTTCAATATGGCCGTGAATGCTTTCGTCTGGAATCGAAGAGGATCAGTTGTTTTGAATTTCTTTATGGATTCCAGAAAATTTTGGTGATAGAAATAAAACTATTTCCAATTCTTTCATTGCAATTTAACACAAAACAATAAAACACTCGTCCTTAAACATTTGAACAAAAAATGTTCAGGTAGACATTTAAAAACATATTTACACGAAAATGGTCCATTATATCGTTTGATTGTTGAATAAATTTATATTTCGCTAAAAAAACTCAGACTCATATTCAACATTCAATATGCATTCGCTCATCTTACCAGTGACACAGAGAGAACCAATTGATCGAGCCACAATTCGTATACCGTGTAATATCAAAACAAAATATTTTGAACTATCGAGATTCACGTTGCCGATAGACCATTAGCTACTCAAGATTACAAACATATATTTTTTTTTACTGAATGCGATTTCAATGCAAAGTTCGTTACGCCTGAAAAATCGGATAATTTTTTTGTAAACAAAGCAGAAAAAATGAAAAGTAGCGTGAGACATCCGTGGTGCTCGTGTATCAGGCATCGTGCAATCCGGTCAAAGGATTAAACGAGATGAAATATCGTGGACGAAGTGGCCGGTGATGGATATTACTTTGTAATGGACACGAGGGTTCAAACTATCAAATACAGTGATCGAGTGTTGCTGAGGAAGAAAGAGATTGATGGGAAAAGGCCTCAGCCAGCACCGCGGCGCATCCACGGGCTTTTATAATCATGATAGACGAAGCGAGCACCGAGGAGATCAAGCGCTCGATAATACTCCGCATGGTTTAGCTGTACAAGCAGAGTCTATGCGCATGCACCAAAAGCTTATAATATCTCGTTACACCTGCATGCGCCTTGTACATACAAACCGCGATATACTCGGTCCTCAAACAAATTATCTACCGATGGTAACCAGCTCTTTTTATTGTTCCCCCCCGACCGTTTATTTTATAAATCATTTTTCTAAAAGCTACTGAGATATGACTATATTTGTTAAAGATGCTCGCGCCGGGCAGGCTCGCTCCTCTCCGTGTGTCGAGAATTATCCTTGAAAATTTGCATCGAGCACAAGAGGCGGAGAATAAGTTTCAGCTCTTTCCTGCACGCGTCAGTCGCTTCCCCTTGCTCTTCCCGGGCAGGCTCTTCTCAAGGAGAAAGTTCACGGCTTTCTATGCATCTTTCGCCACAACCTCATTTTTACTCTCCCTCATCCTCGTCCTTTATTCAAATATATATTTCTCAAATCGGACAATCGGTGTCGATTCATCCTCATTCGAGATATTACATTTTATTCACGTGCACGTGAAGTGAGAAATCATAATCCTCGAATGAGGGGGGAAGACTTGTCCAAGAGGAGTCACGTAATCAAATTTTCTTTGCGTCTGCATGTCTCGTATCCTTTTGGGAGGAAAGTTCAAACCGTTCGCTACACACGCTATCACGTTCACTCTCAAACTCGTAGTTTCTCGTCTCGCCATGTTGTTTTTTTCTCCGTGCAATGTACTGAAAAACTTGTGTGTTGCAAAAGCATAAAAATAAACGCGAACTTACTCGTAAGTCATTCTAGAGGTTGCGTGTGTGCACTCGGTTTGCAAACGGGAAGGCTGAGAGAGAAAGAAAGAGAGAGAGGTTACAACGTGCAAAATAAAATGTTGCTTTTCCTACTCCTCGAACTGCATACCAAACTTTATTATTATCGTTATCATTATCATTATAAATAAGGTGTACCTTTCGCGCAAAGCTCCGGATGTAGGCCACGAGCGAAAGGGAAACCTGAAATTGAGAACGGTGCCGCTCACAGGACCAAGCAAGGCGTCAATTCAGAAATAAAGAGAGAGAGAGGGAGGGAGAAATTCTCGTTTGTATCCTCGAGACAAACGAAAAAGATTCTGTGAAATTTTTTTTCCCAATGATGAGGATACCAAAAAAATAAACAGAAGATACCGAGGTTTCGAATTCTGAGGTTTTTGGTAAAAAAGAGGAATTACATTCGTTATATGGATCCCGACGCGAATGGTTGGGCCGCACCGTCCAGTGAGCAAAACAAAAGCGAAAACTCAACACAAAGGGAGAGATATGAAGAGCAGAGAGGCAGAAGAGAGATTATTGTTCTGCGTTCGACACATGGTACTGTGTATGAGCGAAAGATAAAGGCAGAGTCCATGCATGTGGAGGAACAATAAAAAAAAAAGTGGAGACGAAGGAGCAGGAAGAGATGGGGAACTCTCGGAGTGTCGTAAACGCGGTGGCTCGCCGTGACCGGCATTGATCGCCGCGTTTTACAGCAAAAGCGGAACAAAGAGAGGAAAGAGGCTGCACACATTTATATATGAGCACGTGTATATATAGCACATATACTCCGCCTTTGAGCCCGAGGGCATTTCATCTTATGAGCAGACTCAAACTCTTCACGAAGCTCTTCCCCCCGGCGAATCCATGCACCTCTTCATCGCATATATCGCCATATACCTTTATAGCGTGTAGACGTATGCAGATATACGCGTATTGTGGTAATTCCGTACAAGCGAGTCATTCTTGTAAACTCTTTTACTGCATTAGAGATTGAACCGAGCAGCTGGAGATAATGAGATTTGTGTTTTGAATCTCCGCCGAGTGATTGATTGCGATGCGGTGGAAGTCGCACAACTTGTCAAATTATCGCGCTTGAAAAAGAGCATACGCCTATGAATTTTCCGATTTTTTTCTGGCATAAATAAGAAATCGTGGGAGTTGATTTTCATCGTTGAATAATATTCTCGCGGTGAAATTCGAGGCGATGTGATTTTGCGTCGCGAATGCAGCTTTCGGAATAGCGAATGGTCGGAGCTGAAACTCTCTTTTCTTAACATACGCGCGGCTTGTGGGTATACTATAATAATAATGATAATAATAATAGTAGTAATAATAATAATAATAATAATAATAATACACGAAGCCCGAGTGTTACACCTGCCACCCGATGGAAGCTCTCGAAGAGCCAATCGTCGGTAATAAACTCCCGGCGAGTCTTTTT
Source organism: Cremastinae sp. B BG-2022a (assembly GCA_030522605.1). Lineage (NCBI taxonomy): Eukaryota > Metazoa > Arthropoda > Insecta > Hymenoptera > Ichneumonidae > Cremastinae sp. B BG-2022a. The sequence goes on from JAPYYX010000233.1 coordinate 58,410, forward strand.
ACTACTTTTTTTTTATCAATAAAAATAACACGCGTGTTGCATCGCCGGGGCGGTAAGTCCCTGTCGCGATATTAATCTCGGTTTTAGTGGTTAGCTATGACCCTATTAATAAATCTGAGGAAATCCACGCAGGGGCTCGACCTGTGAGCCTGCTCGCTTCTTGCGCCAGTTGGAGATCCGTATACGCTCGCGCACTTATCCAGGCACGTCAAATTCGACCCGTTCCTTCCTTTACGAAGACGATAACATATATACATATGAAGCAACAGCAATCCGCGTCTATAAAGTTATTATAACCTGTATGCCGGGGCCCCCAACGAGGCGCATGAACACTTTCATCCGACGATGGCATCCGCGCGTTCGTGCATTGGCCTTAAATTACGGCTCTTTTACGCTTTTATATTCCAGGAAAATGGACAAATTATTTTCGTGTACGGTACGTCGTTATTGCGAGATGCACCCAACGAGTTTCCTGTCAGATTAATTGACCATAGCTTGCACGTTAGTGCAGTAATCGAAAATTTTTGACGTCTCATTTTGCAACCCTTGATTTTTCTTCTTCCCTGATTTTATCATCTGTCACGTCAGACGAAAATTTTTACTTTTTATTCAAATGGAACATGCAAACAATTTGATAACGATAACGAGAGTTGTATTGATCACGCGCTAGACTGTACTTTTGGATCAGAGCTAGAAATGGAGTGATCTCTATAGAAAATTGATTATCTCGAGTTTTGTGATCATTCAAAAATACAAGCAAAAATCATCAGATACTCTTTAATGAATAACCAACTATAGAAACTAACAAATTTTGATTGAAACTTACCACTAGAAAAGAGCGAATATTCAAGAGTCTGTAGACTATTTCATGTATTGAAAATTTTAAATTTATTGCATAACATTTAAAAATTTGCGAAATGCAGTCCACCCTCGTTATGAGACCAGGCTTTTTGTGCAAACAAATCTCATTGTTAGACCACTCTACTATCTTATTCCCACTCAATCACTCGATCTTGCGAAATAGCGATATTTTATGCGCAGTAGCAGATGCGTCAACGTTGTCATAGGAGTTATTGAATCAGAAAGTGGGAACACATATGTTAGGTCTTTTGTAATAAGGTGACCCTGATGGGTCTTATAACAAGGTTCGACTGTACGTGGGTGCCAGCTATCCACTTTTACACTCTCATCCTAACTCTCAAAATGAATCAAATATTATTAGCACACGTTATTTTTGACGATATCGTGTGACATTGATGATACTTTGATTCTCGCACAGGAGTCTCACCCTGAACGTGTATTAATTGTCTCAGAAACATCTACATAAATTTCGATACATATTATCATGAGGAATACTCGGTCATTAGAGATTATTGTGTTTTAACGTTTTCCCGCTGTGACCTTAGATTGATTTTTCCAATTCATTGCTTATTAATTTTTTTTAATTCTATTTTTACAGGGGTAAATATGCTACTGTGCGAAGATGCAGGGAAAGAGCGAGCGGACGTCAGTGGGCCGCAAAATTTTTGAGAAAAAGGCGAAGGGCACAAGAACTGAGAGCAGAAGCCCTTCACGAAGTCGCGGTGCTGGATGCCGCAGCTCATTGTCCGCGACTTGTTTCCCTTCACGAGGTCTTCGAGACTAATACGGAAATGGTTCTTGTATTAGAGTTGTAAGTCTACATTTCCTTACTGTACTAATAGCAATATGCATTTATTAACAGCACAATTCCACATTTATTTTTAAAATATTCATACTTATAAAAAATCATCACGCTTCTATGGCTTTGTCTCAGGAGCCATCAACCTCTATCCCTCAATTCGCATTGTTCTAACTTATTTGACAATATTTTTGTTTCACTATTTTATTCTTATATTCCTATTTTTTAAAAGCAAAAGCAACATTTTCGATTAATGATTTTTTATCTCAGGGCACCCGGTGGTGAACTACAAATGTTGCTCGATAGGGATGAAGTGCCAGAAGAACGCCAGGCAGCAAGACTTCTTAGACAAATTCTCGATGGTATAGCTTTCCTTCATTCTTTCAACGTAGCTCATCTCGATATAAAGGTAAGTCTTTCCTCATTACATAAACATTGAAAAAATTCTATTAAATCAAAGTCCATACGCATATTGGAACGTGCATGTTGAAATATTTGGCAGAGATGTGCGGTAACAAATTATTTAAACTTGGCACGCTCATCATCGCATTCACGTGACTCATATTCCGTCCGGATTGTCTCTCTTATAGTCTCGCTCGAAACTTCGAGTTCATTAATCTCGCTTTTTCCTCCTTTCTTCCGTGAGGAGCAAACTTGCGATAAAAACGAGCAAATTTTCCTTCCGCGTTTTATTTTATTCATCGGTTACTTATATCGGGAGAAAGGAGAGACGGGGAACGAGAGAAAGATCGTAAAAATAACTTGACCGTAAAAATAAGTGCGGCGAGAAAAAAAGAGGGAATGAGAGAGAGAGAGAGAGAGCGCGAAGGAATATATCGCTCGACCTACCTCACTCGCGAAATGCCTGGCGAGTTGCGACGTCCGGCAGGCGCCGAAAACTTTTCGGGCACTGGTTCAGGTGTGATGGACCAACGGCGAGAGCGCGGGATGGAACAAGGTGGAAAAAAACAACTATCGAAAAAGACGGGGAAAGATGAGCGAGAGGAAGATAGCTTTTAAACTCTTGGCAAACGTAATCGGCGCAGAGACGAGCCTCCATAAAGGTCTCTTCGCGTTCTCGGATCTACGAGAGTGCGTGTGTTCTATAATTCTCGGTGTCTGCCCCGCCGGCGCGATGAGAACGACCCAAATCGTTATGTAAATTGGGCTCTCGCGGCGGGCAAGAAAATTTCTGTCAACCGAGCGGATTATAACTTGCACAAAATTTTCAACTCTCGAAGCCGTTTTATGTATCCCTTGACTCTCTCTTTTACACCCGCGTTTCTCAGGTACCCCGATATCAGACGAGTTTACTAAACCGTTTATTAAGGAGGTTCGACCGTTTCTCATGTGAGCTGTATTTTTCATTTTTTTCTCGATGAAAATTGAGTTATAGCAAATATAATTTGTGTTGAAATTTGAACGAGATTGGTAGTCTAGAAGTTGATATATTTATTTTATAAAATCGCAACTTTTCTGCAATGGCTCATAGGAGCTCACGTTAAAAGGTGTCACATTGCACAATTAATATTTCGATTTCTCTGCGATGAAGCTGCTACAAATTTTGCACACTTTATAATACGGTGTCGAAGAACGTAAAGACTCGTTTTCAACGAATTATCTTGAAAATAATCTTGCTAGATAATTTGTGTCTTTATTTTGACACGCAAGGGAATGCATCAGGCGAAGATACGTTCGAGTCTTAAATTTTATATATCGGATCTTCAGTAATTCCAAAAAAATGTGTTTTTCTCGACTCTGATTTTTTTACGGAACTTTTTTGTATTGTTTTCGATGTTCACAAGATCATTTCTACACACGCAGTACATGTGCATAATCTCGGATTTTTTCCTCCCTTTGCTCAATTTATTATTCATTTTACGCTATAGATCGCTGTTGTTGCGGTTACTTCTCCATTTGGCAAGGACGAGAACCTCAATGAGGACGGATGACAGAAATCGCGGTTTTTATTTTCTTTCTCTCTCTCTCTTTCTCTCCTTCTGGCGTGTTGTGGGTCTTGTGTGCGCCTTCGAGCGGGCGTTGTATTATAGAAAAACTTGTTCATCGATTATCGATGTGAGCAATCGATACGGGTGAATCAAGGCGAGCAGCTCCTCATATTATAATATTATAATGCACACAATATATTCCGTGTACACAGATCCGTGCGAAAAAAAAAATTATCGCGTGATAATACACGACAAAATTCAGGGTCACTCTGTAAAAATTAATGTTTCAATCGGCATCGCTTTTAATCGTGCCAGGTGCCTATTAAATTTATGCAATTTCACAATAAAACGTGGATACCTTCACCATAATTCCGAAATAGTGAGTAAAAAAATTTTTTTTTAAAATACAGCAAGAAAAATGTGTAATGTCATCATTTTTGCTGATACATGACCTACTGATACGATGACTCAAGCTTTACGGCTTATATTTATCATTTATATTATCTATCTTTTACGGATTCGCGACTCGGTACAGAGATAGCAGAGATAAAACCGATACGATGTCACTGATTAAAGAGGGAGCGTGGAAAAAAAGAGCGCGATGATAACACGACGAAAATTATGAAAATTGATAAGGAGGCGAGACTTACAGATTGGACAAACACGGACTTTGAGCGATCGCTCAGGAATTTTATATGTAAACGGATCATTTGTTTTTATCGACGGAGATCCATAATCACCGATCAAGAAGATCGGGGAAAAAAGTTCGAAGACACAGCGCGAACGAGAAAAATAAGGAGCTCGCGTGATATATTGCGCTCTCCTCGCGAGGAAACAAATATTTCCGTTTCTCGCTTGGAATATACCAGAGCGAATAAATTAAGTACGTGGAACACGTATATATTCGCGTGGAAAGGAAAATAAATAAAACTGTGTCGGTATGAGCGCCGGGAAGCCCCCCGGGGCTTTCAAATATAGCAGCGACAATTAACGAATTCCTCGAGTCAAATAGTCACGAGTGCGTCTGGCACGATTCGCGTCAACAAACTACATCCCTTGGCTCAAATTCTTCTCTTCGTCATCTTAAAACATTATATACATCGGATTACATACATACGTCCTCCATATATATTTCTAATCTCGTATTTTCACATAAAACGCGAAATAATTATTTTCCATGCAATTTCTCATTCCAGCTCGAAAATAGATGATTCTTGATATTTGTAATTCGAAGAGAAAGAAAAATTGTACGCCTATATGGCGCCTATAATGCACCACACGTTTGTGTAATCGTCTCGCCACAGAAAACTGAAAACATTCCTCACCCACTCGCCCGCCTCATATAAAATCTCTTGGCGTCTCGATAATCGCCATTTGCATATTTATTTATTCATCGTATTTCCTTCATTATTATATATGTATATTTCAGCACACAAATATCTATATGCTTTTTATTTCATTTTTTTACTTCATTTTTTCAAACGTCTTTTCTTTTCTGCCTTTTTCTCCCACTCTGCTCTCTTAATACGAGTACTCTCGCGTGCTGTGCAATTCAACGATGGATTCTCGTCAAATCGTAACGAAATTATATTTTCAATGTATAATCACGTATATAATAAGAATATATGCATACCTACAAGTTTCGTAAATTAATGAGTGAAAGTGCTTCGTTACGCGCTCCTCTCGTTTCACGCGACTCTGAAATTTTCTCTTTCTTCTTCGCTTAATTTGAAAGAGAGGGAGACAGAATCATCAGCTGTTTGCTTGCGTAATACTTAGGAGAACGATTACGACCGCTTTTTTTTAATTATCAAAGTCTCGCACTTATATGCTTAACGTAAAAATGATTCCTCCTCGATACTTCTAGGCAATAGAAATATACAAATTTGAAATAGACACGACACATCAAAAACGGACTCGTTCAAAGCTTTTCCATTACACTTGCTCATTTGTATGTGCATAAATTGTATATATTCACTAATATAAATAAAACATCTGTTAAAATATTCGCACAAGTGTTGATACGCGTTCACGACGTCAATGATTTCAAAATTACGACAGATTGAGGCTGTCGCGCACACGAAGACACGCTTTATGAAAATAAACATCGAGCTTCGGGCTCTGTATGAAAATGATTCTCTCTTCTCGCCTTTACACGAAATGCAATATTAAATGCGCGAGAACAAAATATCAGGATGTCGCCTTTTCGTGTTTTTAGCGTGTTTCAAGCATTTCAACGTTTTTTACGCTTACGATAAACAACGAGTCGAAAGACACAGAAATAAGAGACAAGTATACGGAGATAAAGAAAAGTCCATAAAAACTTACAAAATTGTAAAGTTTTATGGATTTTTTTACATGTGCCATTTATCTTGAAATGTATGTTCTTCAAAATTTTAACAATATTTTAAACGGAGTAAATCCAAGTTGAACCTTCGTGGCCGTTTTAAAAATAATAAAAACAATATGTAAATTTTTCGTCTGTACAATTTTTTCTATTTACATTAACTGGAATTTAATGTGTAATGATTTTTTCGAGATTTTCCATTATTCTTTCACATTTGCACATTACAACTCGGTTTTATCTTTTGAAATTCCAGCTTCTCATCGTCTTACGTCGGTATTAGTGTGCAAAAATGAGAAATGTTTGCGCAGTATTTAACACTCGAAGCTATCTACTTTCCTATCTGAATCTATTCCCGATTTTATCATGTTCCTTGATCAAAAATTTCAGATATGCAATCGAAACCTTTTTTTTCTGCATGCGGTTGGAAAAGTACTACATTTTCTGATATCTTGCGCTATACGTATACCAAACATTCGTGATAAAATTTATTTTTCATATTCCAACGCGTATATTAAGAAAGTGATGAAGGGACAATAAAATGAGAGCTCGCACGAAAGAGATAAGTTACTCGGGAAAGAATTTTCGATCCAAATATAGGATGTTCGCGAGAGAAGTCGTTGCTCGCGGTTATGAATGGAAAAATGCACCAGAATTCTTTGGCTCTCGTCCAAAAAAGCTCTCCGTATATATTTCTCTTTCTCCTCCTGCTCCGTTGGCCAGATTCCATGAGACGAGAGAGATATCTTTTCGGAGCGCCACACTCGGATACTAATATCTCGCGTTGCCATTTTCTCGATGAGAAAATGAGGAGCAATGAAATAAAGATATAGGATAAGAGCTTGCAGATTGACCAGCGAAGAGGGAAGAATCTCAAGAGGAGCGCTCTCACCGAATTTGCTCCGAGCCACTTCGAAATCTGACGGCGCAAAGCGGTCGTGCGTTCGCTCGTCGTTCTCGCATCATCACTAGCCAAGAATGCTGCGAACGAACGTGAGATATTTAAACTCGCCCGCGACAAAACGCTAATTGTGTGTTAAGCCCACATGCATCAGCCGTCGAGAGTGCGAAAGAGAACAGAAATCTTTCAAATCGAATTTACACTGTTTTGACAAATTAAATAATTTTTCACATTTTCTTTGCTTTTGGGAAATATTCAAAATAACATTTATCAAATACAGAAGAGGAAAAAAAATTCTACAAATTGCAGAATGCATTTCAAACTTCCATTTCGGAACAATTGCGCTGTCATAATTTTTGAGCTTGATGCGATCTTTCAAATCAAATTGAAACTGTTTAAAAATTAAATAATTTTTATCCTTTTAAAAAATATCTAAAATAAAACATTTATCAAATACAGAAGAAGAAAAATCTTCTAAATTACAGAGTGCGTCCTAAAAAGTCGCACTTTGCAACAAAACCGCGGCGTCATAATTTCAGCTTAATGCGGTACTCAATCCAATAAACGAAGGCATCAATTTTAATATTTTGTGTTCACAAAGAGACACTTTTTCCTTCATATTTTTTGCCTCGTTCGCTACTGCACGGTCACGTATTGCACGATGTCAACTCACAATGTGATTTTGCTGATAGTCCGCGCGTGGGAGTTGTCTTCGCGTACTCTATTACTAAAGCGCGTATATATATGTGTGAATGTTATATGTGGGACATACCTATACATGTGCGAAAGTGTGGTAACGAAGATTGAGAGGTAACAGGCTCGTAGGGCATTACTTTCAATTTTAGTCGCCGTATAGTGTACACTCTGTTCTCAAATATGCGCGCGCGCACTTTCGTCTCTGACCGACTGCTCACGCGGACCCGCTCAAATGGAATTGGAAAGGTTTGTCTAATAGGCCGCTCGATTAAATTCAATCTTCCCTTTTTAGTGACCTCCTTGTTAAAAAATAAATTATAGAGCGATGGCCACGTCCCATTACCATTTTCATTCCGCTCCTCCGGACCGCATAAATAAATCTTTGCACACATATCGTTTTCCGTTCGCACTTTTTTATTACATTTGTCACTTAGAATTTTTCGAACGATTTTTTTTATTTTCGAATTTCATCAATTTTCTTGAATTGCTCATATTAACGAGCAATCGGGAGCGTACAATCAAATAATACTTTGAACGCACATTTCAAATCAAAAGATTTTGTTCAAGTTATTAGACACTCGAAAAATTCCGTAGCTCATTTTTTAAATTTATCATGATTACTCTAAAATTAAATTTATAAATTATCTCCACGAAAAGACTTTTTTACATAAACTTAATTTTTCGAATTGTCATACATATTTTTACATGAAATATTAACTCGAGAATATTAATTTTCACTTATATTCGCTTCATAAAGTTAATGTTACTAAATTCTCCATGGCAATTTGAGCATTTATTTGACAACGTACGCGAGAAAAAGTATATAAAGTTCGTTGGCAAGACAAAGTTCATTGATATAGCCAGTAAGTACGGGGTGTGCATATAGGATTGTGAGTCCGAGAGCGTTTCTCTCTCGTCGCTTTATAACTGTACTCTTATTCATTATTACGTCCCGGAGCCCAAGCAGTGTCGAGGGCACATGTGCTTTCCGCTGACGCATAAAATATCACTCATATGTACGCACATTGCACACAACATTATTCGACATGGGTATGTGTGTGCATGGTTATGAAGGTTGTATAGGTCGAACGTCTGTAGTAGTTACGTCTAAGCGGACTGTGAATCGCACAGCTTCGTTCTTGCTTCCTTCCCCTCGATTGGGCTCACGAACTCCACGCCACGCCGGAAGTCTCAATGAGCCCAGTGATGAGAGACACAACGTTGTATTCTTATCAACATACGTATATATGTGGGCTTGCTAGTTCTGTTTCATATTCCGACAGTTCTCAATTTGAAATTATTGAAACCATTAAAATTCTTAATTAAAAATGACAAGTGTTTGTACAGGAGTTTTTAATAACCACGAGTTTTAATAAAAGAAATGAAAAAAAAACTAACAACTGATCCTTCACTTTTCTAGATCTGTAATATCAGATATTAGAATTAAATTCAAGTCTTGTGTAATGTTAATATTAAATTTTTAGATCTTTGCTTAGTATTTTTTTGTAGAGTCAAACAAATTACGAATCTATCATGCAGAGATCTGACCATTCAAATAAGATTTGAAACATGTACACAAAGAGTAATTATTACTGAACCAATACAAAATAAAATATCGTGCTATAGAATAAATATCACTGTTGCATACGTTGGTATAAAATTCTTTTCTTTTAATTAATTGATAAAAAATGGTTTTTCGTATTGAGACGTCTCATATTCTACAGATATTAAAGTATAATAATGAATTTATTTACGGAGTACATGGCATCAGTTACAAGGAGAGATTGCCTGCGTAAGTCTCGATGAAAGTACGCTAAGGGCATGCACCGATGTGCATCGTCGTGCATGCATTCTTTACGTAAGAGAAATCGCGAGGTTCTCGTTAGGTTTGCTCATCGTACGCGGTGTATCTGGTTACGCACCAGCACTCCGATAGCTTTACCGCCTCATCGAAACAACATAATGTCCATGAGCGAAGATTCTTACCTTGTTTACAAAGGATGTCCTCGGTGGTATTAAAGTTATGCCGACAAAGGACACACGTCGTGCGAGACGAACCCTCAAATCGCATCTCGATTCCAAACCATCGAGCATATCCGTTGTTTGTAAATTTTTCAATTAGTCAAAATTTGCGAAGAAACTCGAAATCGTAATTTTTATTTTAAATGAAATATAATGAAAGGAATAAAATTTCTTTATATCAATTTGGAAGAATTCTTTTTTTCACTTGTCGTTTGTAGGTACAATGATTTTTTTCAGCATTCTGCATTTGTCCACGCAAACGCGGAACAATAACGTAGGTAACGGGAAGATCTTTCGAATCTTCCCTATTAGTACGTCCGGCTGATTCGAGCTCATGCCACAGCCTGGTCACGTCCTCTTGACTCGTACATACTAGTCGTCGTATGGGTATAATATATACAACTAGCTATATGTATGAAACAAAACGCAGTAAAAGACCGCACGATGACGAGCTTCCTTCTAAAGACGAAAAAATATGAAGGCACTACCGGAGTGTGTAACTAGTTGACCAAGTATCAATTGAACACGTGCATTTTTTTGAGCAGTGCAGCATGTTTTGATCAGCGTACGAAAATGCCCGTGATCAATCCACACATGGTCAATTACACGTTGCATGTTGCCGAAAAAATTTTTCGCAACAAGAATATAATGACCCTGTTACGTTCTGAGGTCGTAACTCAGCAGGAAATCCGCATCCTTCGTTTAAAAATAAATGAAATGTTCGAGTGATTATCTTAGGACGTCACAGACCCCTCCGCCATATACAATTTCACCTACGTATTATTTCTCAAAAATAAAATAAGTCGATTGAATTTATCGTAAGATCGAAATCGAAATTTTCATCTCCGACATGCGAGAAATTGACAAATAATCTTTCAAGCATGTGAAAGAAAAAGAAAAGACGAGTGAAACCGAAGCTACCTTGAAATCGGATACATCGAAAAAATCGGAGAAGAAAAAAATGAATTAAATGAAATAATGTATGTTAAAGATAAAATTGCGAAGGATTTCCGATCTTTGTAGTTTCTCACTTCCGAGTAGAAGGTGTCTCGCGTTACGGACGTCGAGCTCGGGAGGATTGCTCTCATTCCGAATAGACGATGGAAAAACGATAGCGCGCCCGTGCGAGTTCGAATAAGAGCGAGAAAAAATAGCGGTGCCCAATGAGCTCGGCTTCCACTTTCGCGATACAAAAAGCGTAACGCACGAATATGTGAGCAGAGAAGGAGGATCGGGAATTATACGTATACGTAACAACGATAGGTTTAAACTGTAAATGCGCGCCGGCAGCAGCAGCAGCGGTAGCTCTGGAAAGTTCATTTCCTTTCGGAGCAGCAATGCATGCAGAATTGCTGCCTCCTTGACGAGGATATAATAGAGCGGGTGAGCCGAAACCCGCTCTCCTTATACCTATATTTGCCATTTTGCGATGGCGCCCAACGCTCACGGGGAAGTTAAGACTTCAATGTTTTTTTATTTTCCTTCCCTGTTGCCTCTCTCTCGCTTGGATCCCTGCTCCGCAACTTAATGCTCTTTTGCCACATAAATTTACGACGCTAGTACACAGATATCCCCTTTCTACAAGACTTTCGTATTATGGACCGAAAAGAATAAATCCGGATCTTCGAGTTAAAAGGCACTTCCTTCATCCGTCAAACTATACTTTTCCATTACGCAAAAAAACGTTGTTACGAAAATGCTTTTTTGTTAAAAGTAGCACTGATCAATTGTATCAATTTGTCATTCCATTTCCTAACTAAAATAGCTCGAACAGTAAGAATAAAGGAGCTAGAGCTTCTTAAAACTTTCTACAACCGGAAATAAAAATACATTGAATTTATCAGTTTTAAAACGCGTACTTCCATTAGCGGCAACCAAATTCTGTACTTTTATAAAAAAGTGCATTCTAGCTGATGTGTTTTAAAAACAAAAATTGTTTTTTATTTTTCCACAATGAGAAGCAAACATTTATTTAAGAAATGCATTTCTCGTGTGTGTTTTGCTCTTTATTAAGAGTGAGTTCAGGAAAATGTATTTTCGAGGTCTCGCGCCTGGGATTTTTTTTTTGAGTTGCGCTCCTCTGTCTCCGTTAATCTTTCATCGTTGAAATAGAATATAGCACGCTTTGAATTTAAGGGGAAAAATTAGAAGCGTGCACTTCCGATTCTTTAGAAGAAAGAGAGGAAGAGGAGGAGGAGTGCAAGAATGAACCGAGAATGAATGGAGAAACGTCGAGGAATGGACGTTGCTGCGTATTCGTTTTTAAAATACAATCACGGTCTACGTGTATTCGGGTGCACAATAAAAACGTTCTGTATATAAATAGCGCGCGTGTGACTAAAAACGTCGTATCGCGTAAGTGGCATCGTCTCCAGAGAGAAAAACAGTTATGTTCTCACGTGGGGCGTTAATCTTCCGAAGTTTTACAATAGCGTACTTTAGAAAAGAAAGCAACCGAGAGAAAATGCATCTGTTGATATAAATTGATATCTGGCACTCTTCTGGTCGTGCGAGCACATCAACTTTCGAGTTACAGCCTCGTTGGCAGACTCATTCGTTTATACTAAATTAAATTCTTTATTCAGAATTTTTTTAGTAACAATAAAAGAAACAAATCGCTAATATAAAATATAAGATTTATTTAGCGGTAGATGTATGAACGGAGATGTTTTTTTTTGCAGCCGCAAAATTTGGTACTCACTGGTGAATTTCCCGAATGCGACGTAAAACTCTGCGATTTCGGTATCTCTCGATACATCAGCCACGGTGCCGACATCAGGGAAATTTTGGGTACTCCGGATTATGTTGGTAAGTTTTATTTTAAATGTTTATGAGATACGAATGGTTACCAATATGCAAACCAGATGGGAAAAATATTTCGAGTCGAGATAATTACAAGATGCGAATTTCAGAATGAGGCATTCAATTATTTTAAAATGATCATATGTTCATGAAAAATGTAGAAAAAATAACGTTGAACTTGGTTCATTTTCACAAAAATATGGGCGTTTTTAAAAAAAATAACGCAATTTTCCAAAACTCATATCTCCTAAAATCTTTGGCATGAAATGATGAAAAACTCATCGTTTTTGTATTACTGGACCCAGCTTACAATTTGTATGTTAGAATCTATAGTATACAGTAAGAATCATGTTTTAACTTCAAAACGAAAAAGAATTCATCAATGTAGTTATACATAAATGTTTGCAAAAAATTGATAAGAAGTTCATTAAAAAATACACACAATTCGAAAAAAACTCGAAATCGAAGGATTTTTTATAAAGTTATGATCATTTAAAAAAAGATTAATTACAAAATTTTCGGAAATTCCTTCTTATTATCGCATGATTCATGGAACCCGAAAAATAAAAAAAATCATGAATCCTTTTTTATTTTTTTTTTTTCTCCGTAAATGTGTTTATCGTGTCAAGAAGTTTTTCATTGCGAACACAGTAGAGGAACACTAGTTCCAATCTCTCGTTTTTTTAAAAATAAAAGCATTATTCTTTTCGAAGTGAATATCTCGCTCGAACCGCGTGTAATTCCATTAGAAGTAATAGGGTGATTCCTCGGGCACAGCCGGCTCGCGCGTTGCATAATCGAAAAGAACAAGCCACTTCTATTGAGAATATAAAGGCGAGCCGTCCTAGCCGTTATAAACAACGTTAACAGAGTGAGAGAGAGAGAGGACGCATCTCATCTCTTCCTCTCTCTATACGTATTTGTAAGATCGGAACGAGCGACACTACTCGATCGGATGCTGTTGCTGCCGCTGCTTTTATAAACGTTTTACAAGATTCTGTACGAGACCGTTGTACGTTGCATATAAATGCATTCTCGAGTACGTGCACATGGATCGGTAGCGAAGCAACACACGCGCGCGTGTCTCTCCGCGATCATCTTACCAATTACTTTTGCACCGATCTCACCGGTGTACGTATCTTTTGTCGGCACAAGCACTCCATACACGCAACACCCATCAATCACGTTGGAAATCAATCTCGAACTGTAGCGACTTGCGATTATTCGCTCTCCGATTTCAAGTCAAAGCCATTTCCGGATCCAATCGTCATAAATTGTAATATTCAGCGCATATCAAACTATCGAGGCATATATTTTTTCATTTTATTGATGAAAATCGTACGTTTCGATCGCGTAATTTAAAAAAAAAAGAAGAAGAAGAATGTTTTCCTTGATTAATATGACATTGCGAAATTCTCGTATTATTACTTTCCAGCTCCAGAAGTGTTGAATTACGAGCCGATAAGCTTAGCAACGGACATGTGGTCGGTCGGTGTGTTGCTGTACGTACTGCTGACGGGTTGCTCACCGTTCGGTGGTGACACGAAGCAAGAAACTTTCTGCAACATAAGCCGATGCCGTCTCGACTTTCCAAACGATCTTTTCGAAGATGTTTCCGAAGAGGCTCGCGATCTTATGCGCAAACTTATGGTCAAAGATCCAAGGTGAGATGCTGTTCATTTTTTTTTTCAACTCGTACCAACATTAATAATTTTTTCATAAATCTATTATATAAGGATGCATGGATAACATTTATAAATAAATCCTTTATTATTGTTGAAAAATGAATGCAGAACTGTCATACCTATATAATTCAAAAACTGTTTACTGAATTGTCAAGGAGGTGTAAAATTAAATGAATGCTATGAAAGTTTAAGATACGAGCACTTGTTCTGAATATACATCATAAAACATTCAATTTGAAATTATCATAAAATGGTCTGATTTTTTAGCATTGTTCCAAAATATATAAAAAATGTTTTTTTTTTCAAATACCAATGTGGAAAAGTTTTACTAATATGGTTTCATCATTATAATTTGTCAAAGTGTTTGTAAATAAATACATCTGTTGAATAATTATTTAATTTTTGTAAAAATGTTTCTATACAATTCTAAAAAATTGAAAAAAAAAAACGTTTTTGATGTTTGTCTAATTTTTGAAAATTTCGATTGTGTAAATAATATTTACAAATCTTAATTAACAGCGCTGACAAAAATATGACAAAAAAATCTGCAATTCAAATAAAAAATCCTCCAATTCCCTTTGAAATCTTTTTTTTTGTTTATCGCATGTATCGAGGTCCTTCCGTTTCCGCGGACCACAAAACGGAAGGAAAATCAAGAGAACTCGCGGAGACGATAAAACAAAGCGCGACCGGGTTTCGAGACCGAGTGATATGAACTTGTCGCGATTATGGGGACCTATACTACGTTTCGGAAAACAGCTGACCGGAACTCACAATCTAAATGAATTGCGGGAGAAATAGTGACTTATCAAAAACGTAATTGTTTGACGTAAAAGAGAAGCGTATATTTTGCTCTTTAAAAAAAAATTTAAAAAACTACAAATTAAATTTTTTTTTCGTAAATTTTCAATTTCTTATTATTTACTTAAAAAATGATGAGAAAAGTAAAGTGTTCTCCCGCGATGTCCTGAGATCGAGGTAAAATTCAAGGGAAAGAAAAAATGATTGTCGAGACTTCTCGGACATTTCCTCTATTTTAGTCTCAGCGCAGTCAATAGCGAGATTGTGCCGTTATCGAGAGAAACGTTGAAGTACCGAGCGTTGACGTTTCCACGGGACGCGCGAACGAACGACAGATCGCGATGACGAGTCAACTCGGGCGAGAATCGTCCATTCGATCGAAAGAAACGCGGTGTGGCGGAGAATCAAAAAGAAGGAAAGACCATTCCGTAATCCAGGAGTCGAGGTGAAAAGTTTTTATAGTCAAACCGGTAAATTTTCACTCACGTGACACGGAATATAAAGTTATTGTACATAATATACACGGTATTATACAGCAAAGGAATAGAACGCGAAGGACGAGGTATATCATAATCACGCGTGTGTCGCGGCTTCGTGGTTACGCGTTGAGAAGGAAATACTTACAAATATACATACGTACGTATAGAAGAAGGCAAAAATGAGAGAAAAAAAATATGTCGAAGCAGTGGAAACACCGGTTTCGTATTTATCGTCGCATCGATATTATAATACCCACCGTTTTCTTTTCTTCTCCGCATGCACGAATATTATTTGTGATGTTCAGTCACGCGCGCGCGCACCATAATCCGCAACTATAAAATACTAATATTATACGCCGGATTGAAAGTGGCTTATTCCTGCAATAAGCTAAACTTTTCAGTAATTGACGATTTCATCGAAAATAATGGTTACAGAAGGAGATAATAATAGTTTCGAATTATTGGTGGATAAGCGTAGAGGACGTGGAAATTTGCGGGGTTGGTTCTTCATGCATGTACGAGAGTCGATTTTAAAAAAGTGTTCGATGCGATTGTTCGCTGATGTCATACTTGCATAACGAAGGGGTAGCGATATGTGCACATAAATCGTCGAGGACTGAGGTAATAATCCGAGATTCTTTGTTTTAGCCAACGACTGACCGTGACGGAGTGTCTTCAGCATCGGTGGTTCGCGTCCTTCGACGACCCGGAGGTACCTCCGTCGCTGAGATCAGTGAACTACGATGAGGAAACGGACGCGGGGATCGAGACGGAAACCAGATCGCAAGGATCGAGACCGTCGTCTCCGGAGCGCGGGGAAACGAGTACCGAGCCGGAAAAACGAAAATGCTCGTTGTCGTCGTCATCGGCTTCCTCGACGTCGACGATAACGACGATAACGACGAGCTCGATCGTAAATTCCGGAGAGTGCGAATCGGCGAGCCAGAAATCGATACGAGCGATCTCGTCGCATACGGAAAATATTTATTCCGATCCGAAGACGGCGCCGATGCCGGTGAGAATCGGTCTGAGCCCCGATCGAAGGGACACATTCAAGAAGAACATGGACTCGCTTGCTCAAAAATTTAGCTCCGGTACGGAAATTGTCATAATCGAGCAGAATTGCACCAGCACATCCGGAAGAAGAGCCGCGACCGGGAATCATACGATGCCAGCCGGAGAAGTATTCAAATGCACACCCGTATTTATTCTCGGAGAAGAGCAACAGTGCAGCGACAGCGGAAGCGATACGGTATCCGAAATCTCGACCGACGGTTCGAGCGATCGAAGCAGCATATACTCGGACGACTCTCTCGATTTTATTTTGTACGGAAAGACGCAGCAGGGTCGCGCGAGCTTTCCGTTCGCCGGTACCGATACCGATCGGTGGGAACAGTACAGACAGCACCAGACGAGGGCATGGCCGAGGGAATGCCACGGAGTCGTCAGTAAAGCTCTCAGCCGATTCACAACCGAATCGATACCCGGTAAAACGAACAAGAGCGATTGCCTGCCGCCGAGCTCGGTGCCTGGAAAAACTGGCCTCGAAGCGCTTCGCGAGCGTGGCGGCAACTTCGTCGTCATCCGGGAACCCGTCAGAGCTGGCCGATATACGAGATACAGCGAAGTACAGTGCGAATCCGTGCAAGCGCGGATTCGAAGGTTTCAGCTTCACGGCAACTCGTAAACAATGTGTATATTATTTATCGAGTATTGTACATTATCCCTCCTGAGTTAAACCACCGCTACGAACGGCTTCGACCCTCATCATTCAATTGTAAATATTCCTGTAGATACGTACCATTAGATTTTTTTCCATTTTCCTACGTAAATGTCACGGGCCCTATTCTTCATCGGACGAGTAATTTAAAATGTTTGCTATGCTTACTACGTTTTCAACAGTATCATCAACATTTACCAAAAAATATAAAAAGATAAAAAGAAATCGTCCGCTTAAAATTCTACAAAAAACATTCACAATAGACAGTAAAAAACAATTTTTTATTATAATATACAATTCGGACGATGTTGCAAGACGAAAAACAAATATCGTTTGATGAATTCAGACTAATGAAAAGAAACATGAAAGAAAAAGAAACGCCGCTGATGAAATTTTCCTTGCTCGATGTAAATAAAATCTGCCTTTTTTGTAATGTTGAGGTTGAAGAAAGAAAAAAACGTAAGCTGATTCGAACTAAGCGAATTCGAATAGCGAGAGAAGTGATAACGAGCGTACGGTCGAGAACGTATGCGAAGAATTTATATAGAGTTATTGCACAAGTGGGGGAGACGGTATTATTTGGGGAATGTCATTTTTTCATTTCTATTCGTTTCCCCTTAGCCAATATCGATAGACTGACTAGCCGTCTCTCCCGTGAAATGTGGATTTATAAAATTTTATCGAAAGCGTTGTTTCGATAAAAAATCGCCATATTTATCAATTGACCAATTTCCATTGCCCTGTGAAATTTGGAATCAAGAGTTTTCAATTTGCAATACAATTGTTGCTCGATTCGACCATTAGCTCATGACGACAATAATGTACATTAAATTATTCAATAATGAACACGAAAGGTAAAATAATTAGAAAGAAAATCACAAAAACTCGGGTGCCTTCAATAATTGTAAGAGACTTGAAAAACAGACGCACAATCAATGCCAATATTAATGAGACGAGAACGCACAGTGCCTGAATCATTCCTCTCTTGGGCCTTTTTTGTAAAGAATTGTTCGCATCGTACCACATCCCGATGTGCCTTATGAACAAACAATTGTTACGTATAAAATGTATTTGTTAAAAGCATGACAAGAGGGCATATACTTCCATCGTTTTGTACAATCAAAATTAAGAGCCTAGACCAAGTTCGCTAGGCCTCTTTAATTATTGTTTATTCTTGTACGTTTTGAGGCAAAACGTAAAAAAAATTCCATCGCTCAAAAACGATCGTTCGATGAACGATAATAAAATAGTGTAAAAAAATTCATAAAGTTATTCGGCGAAAAAATAACAATAAATTTGAAGATGTGTGATCAGAGCAATGGACAAAGTTTCCTGTATTTTTTTTTAAATGCGGAACCACCCCTGACAACGCGTCATGGACTTTATCCTATAAATAAGTACTCTATTATTTAATTTATACGTTTTTCAATTTATTATTAAATTATTGAATGCAGATGACGTTTTAGGAGGAGTGAGAGAAATTGAGAACGTAAATGTGAAATTATTGGAAAGAATTTTCGAATGTGTGGGAGTACAGTCTATTTTCTTTTCTTTTTTTTTTGTAAATGCTAGTCATAATTGTCGTGCGCGGCTTCTTTGGCTGTTCGAACAAGAGAAAATTAAATGGATCCGGAGAAAAAAGTGAATCGTTTTGATTTACTGTGGTTCTTGCTGTGAAACTACACAAGAGTCCTGCTACCTTCCAAGCGAAAGATTAGATATTATTTATTTCTCTATTTTTTAAGAACCTTAAGCAAAATTATCGTTCAGCACTCTTTTGTTTGTTTTCATTTTTGCGTAGTTTTTGTAATTTCGTGATAATGCGATCAAAGTGAGATTCATACATGCGGTTACAACAGCGCAATTCTTCTTCGATTCTTCGACCCATTCAACCATCATTACACACTATACGTTACAGTTTTATTATTGCGTTAAGTATTAATTACGATGAGACAAGACTACTCATCGAAATGAAAAAATAACAAAGCAACGAACAATAAAATAGATAGAGCTAAGCCCCCTGCCCAATGTACATATTCGAATATCTACATCCATATGTAGATCTAAATATATGATAATTGTATTAATTGTAGTAATATGATTCTAAAATAAATGCTACACACACGAAATTTGAAAATAAAAAAATTGTGTCTATTCTTCTCAACCTGCGTTATCCACATAGCGTGCACACTGTCACTTCTGAGAGTGTACCCCTATACATCCTATACCGAAATTAAGAGCAATCACAATCACGTGATCTCCCTAGATTTTGTAGGTCCCGGATTTCTCTCTTAAAATCGAATAATTAGTCGTGAAAAAATTACAGTACATTCCTTTTGATTCCAAGAATTTGCCTCTGGTCTGAATTTTCATGAGAATTTACTCATTGATGATTAATAAAAAATGAACAAAAAGGTCGGAAAACAGCTTTCTCGCGGGAGACGCGCCCGTTGTTAATTAATTAATAAGTGAATTCTCATTAAAATTTGGACCAGAGGCAAATTCTTAGGATCGGAAAGAATATACTGTAATTTTTTCAAGATTAATTATTCGATTTTGAGAGAGAAATCCGAGACCTACGAAATCTAGTAACTTTGAGGCTGTGATTGGTCTTAAAAAATTTTCAAGGTTTTAAGAGATACCACTAACAGCAGATAGCAGAAAAGATCCAGGTACCTTCTTGTTATTTCATTTTCGTCCCTTTGTGCTTACTAAAGTTTTGAAGGAACAGTAACATATCGTTTGAAAAATTTACAAAACAAATTAACAATTTTCTCCATCACTTCGAATTCCGAATCCTCATACATCAGCGTCTAAAATAAAAAAAAGACTAATAAGGACTATAGGAAAATATTTCGTATGTTATCTCACTCCCATCACACCCAGTGAAAAATAGTATTAATTATTTAGTCTAGAAACAGATGTTGTTTATTAACAAATGTGTTGAAAATTCTAATTAGGATAGAAGAAAAACTTAGTAAATGTCGCCCACGCGAGGACCAGATGACGGAAAAACTACGCACCGGCGATCCGATCCGCACGAACGACTCGCCGCGCATAAGGGAGCAGCCGAGAAGAGTCACACGCCCCTCTTCTTTGGGGAAAAACGCCAAAATAGATCGAGGTGGAGTCAGGTGGTACCCTACCTCAACGCCATTGGTCGAGCTGGAGTCAGGCGATGTTCGATCGATAAAGTCTGGTGCCAGGAACACTCGGATGACTCACCGTTAATTAGCAAATGGAAGGAACCAAAAATGCTGACGACGCCGAAGGGGTCTATCAGGAACCAATCCCACGAAACTACCTCCCCCAACGCAGAAAAACCTCACGTAGGCCACCGATGAGTCATACGCACCCTTTAAAAACGGGTAGTCCGGCAGCCGGAAACGCAGTCTTAATCCCAACTCTCAAGCCGAGAGTACGTCGAGCGGCAAGGATCCTCTCCTGCTGGATTTTCTAACGGACTTAGAAAATTTCGCTAGTATTCGCATCGAGTCTTGCAAGTCTTAGAAGTGACAAAATTATATTTGCAATTTTATCGTAAAATCTGTAGTGTGAATTAGTAGTTGTGGAATAAAAAGGATATCTCCAAAAAAACCTATCATCCAAAAATTGATCACCGAGTAAGTAACTCCAGAAAATCATTCCTGCACTGCACTTCACACTGCTCTCCACTCACACCTCCCATATCAGAAGACGTGATCTCCGTCCCTGGGTAAAGGACTTGAATGTCTTGACCCGAAAGAGAGATCAACTACCCCTGTGGTACGTTCTCGGAAATCAGGCAGAGCACCCGTGGACGAATAGGGAAAAATAACGTGTGCGAATGGAATTGCTGAGCTTGTTACGTCCCCGTTAATTTTAAGTGATCAGTGATGGGTGCAACACAGGTATTCGATCTCTCTTTCGAGCCAAGACATTTAAGTCCTTTAACTCTGGGACGGAGATCACGTCTTCAAATGCGTTCTTACTTACTCGGTGGTGGATTCGATGTAATAAATTGTTGATGATTTCTGGTTTGTAATATTTGGATTTATTTTTAAAATTTCTACACTTTCTATAGTTGACTACGACTGACTTCGTGACAATGTGCAAATAATGCTTTAAATCTGCGTAGCATATAATGCTGAATCGAAGATTCCACGATATAAAAGTTTGAACTATTTCTGCACTGTTAGTTTTTACTTTGCAACTTTCGACGGAAGGTTCAGAAGCGCGACGACTTGTTCACGGTAGATGACTGCAGACTGAAGGCGCGGTGCCCCTGTGGTAGCGGGTTTTTATACCGTTTCTCGGACAGGGTTTTAGCGTTAGTGTGAACTTCCCCGTTACCAGAGTCTTCCCCTATGTACGAAAATCTTCCCCTATGCCGAAAATATCAGGTGATTTACAGGGGTGCTGGCTGTGGGTCTCCTTATATGGTAAGGTTCGTAGGGTTAAATTGCTGAACTTGACTTGCGCAACCCCCTCTCAAGAGATACCTAGTACCCTAGTGGTCCACTGGTACTTAGTTTAAAATTTGGTCAGCCCATTATATTGATCAGAGCTTCTCCCTTTTGAGGAGCAGAGGGTTAGTCATCGTCCCCGGTCGGGCGTCAGGTGTATTGATTATTTTTACTCCCCCTTTTGTGGCTTTTTTCTAATTAGTCCGTCTTTAGACTTCC